>OVBE01000146.1:222-64530 GCA_900406425.1 Iberis pinnata
AGTTAGGAATTTTGCTCCCGTAAGGTGTTCGACAAAATGCCGGAACCAATCTTTATAAGCTAAATGAGATCTAGCCAAGAAATTGTGTTAGTTAGTTTAGTGGTTAAGATAAATTGGATCTTAATGTTTCTTAAATATGTAGTTTTCCAAGGGATTGTTTAGATTGCATAATTAAGGAAAAGATTAGTGCCATGGAAATGGATTAGTCTAGGGTTTGGAATTTAGACCAAGGGTTAGCTTAATAGATAGAATTAGACACCACATACCATTCACTTAGTCTTTATCTTTGAATTATCAAGTTTTAATTTCTGTTGACTTTTTTAATTGCTGTTGACTTTTGAACTGTTGACTTTTATTTGACTTTTTAAATTGTGCATGTTTGAATGTTTAAACCAACAATCTTAATGGCATAGACTAAGCATGATTTACATAGGATTAATGAGTTGAACTTTACCTGAATTGGATGATATCTTAAGTACTTAAATGACATAATTAAACTTAAGTATTTGCTAGACAATAGATTAGCAAATCTCTGTTTATCAAAGATACCTTCTCGATTAAATAATAGAGCTTCGAGTCGGTGATATCAACAATGTCCCGAAGTAATGCATACACTGAAGATCTTCTAAAATAATGAAGAAAAGGAGAAATAACTAAGTCGAATTGATTATGTTGAAAAAAGTTAAGTGATTTTGTAAGTACCATAACATTTTTTGTATTATCTGCAATAGTAAGTGCCAAAACTAAGCAAATTTACGCGCTTAAGTTTTTTTGTTTTCCCAGGAATGAAAAAATAGCGTCAAAAAAATGAAACGCTATGGATAAAACTCGTGTCCATGTACAATAGCAATTACAAAAAAAAAAACATTACCTTGGGACGCTATCGATAGTCATATATCTTGTAGTGTTTCATCACCAGTTTGTATCCTAATAGCATTCCCATCCTCAATGGTGTTGTCAAACCAAGCTTTTTTATATCTGTAACGATGGCATGGAGGTAGTCTTTTTCTATTTCCCATATACACATACTTCCGGCTAAACTTCAGCCACCTAGCAGGTGTATCCTTTCCACATACATTGCAAGCTTGTTTCCCCTTCACTTTACATCCAGACAGTGTGGCTAATGCTGGATAATCACTTGAATACTTTCAGTCTTCAAATCTTGTAAATCGTCTATCAATGGTGCTAAGTAAACGTCTATGTTATTACCAGGAGCTGTTGGACAAGGGATCAACAAAGTCAATATTATGTTCTCATCTTTCATACACATTGTTGGAGGGGTGTTATAGTTCACTAACAACTCTGGCCAAGTGCTTTAGTAAAAGGGTGCTTCTAGAAAGTCCAAGTCTAAGATTCCTTGGTTCATCTGCAAAGTCTGGCTATGACTCGTTCACTCTTGCCCTAGTAATATAATCAACAGGGTGTCGCATTTTACCATCATCAGTAGCATTGGTAGAATGCCAACGCACATCTTCCGCCATCTTTTTAGATCTGAACATCCTCCTAAATCTATCCTTGATTGGAAAATATCTAAGTATCTTTACTAGAATCCCTACCTTAATCTCATCATTGTGTTTATATCTTTCCCATCTTGAAACTTTGCATCTTGGAAAGCTTTCTAGCTCTTCAAACTCCTTCCTAAAGAGTATGCAATCAATTTTGCAAGAATGAATATTATCGTATCTGAAACCAAATATCTTCAGAAACTTTTTAATACCATCTATAGTCTTTGGAAGAACATTTTCTTCAGGTAGCATGTCATGAATTAAGACCAATAGCTGATCAAAGTAGTTCTCTGATATACCACTCTTAACGTTAATTATATACAGTCCCATGATTGTCGAAACCTTTGAATATTTGATGCAATTTTGGTACAATGAAGTTTCAGCTTCTTTTAATTTTTTATTGACCTCAGATTCTTCTATTGGTCCATCATCATCATTATCATTTGTTTCTCCATCTTCATTCATTTGAAATTGATTACCATCATCCGTAAAATATGCAGTCTTGAACAAATCAAATGTCTCAGTTTCGGAATCAATAGTAGTGTCCTTTGTAGTAGATGTTCCTTCACCGTGAATACTCCAAGAAGAACTCTTATACTTCGTATCAAAACCCCTAAATACTAGATGATCAACTATGTTTTCTAATTTTTTATGGCATAAATTTCGGCAATCTCTACATGGGCAAAGCATTTCAATCAGATTACCCAATCTTCTTGCTTATGAGATTACGAAATTGGTTGCTCCTTCTGAGTACTCGGGACTAGTCATACATGTTAAATCGCAAGAAAAAAAGTTAGAATAAAAGTATTTCTCAAGAGATCTATGTACATGATACCTTTGCAGCGAAATCCACGACTTCTCCATATGAGAAATATGTAACGATTGTTGCAAACTAGGTTTAGAATTAAGAAGATGGAGATGAGAGATTAGGTTTAGAATTAGAAAATAAATCTAAAAATCGAGGATTTTGTTATTTTAGAAAAATTTTCAGTTTCCCGGCAAAAGCAACTCGAAAGGAAACAACGGCTCAAATTGAATGAATTAAGTTGTCAAAAAATATCCAATGGTGTATATTACATCTCGTTTACTATCTCCACCTCAATTGCTCATTGGTCAGTTTTTATATTACTTTTTCAAATGATATACGAAAAATAGTTAATAGTAGTTACATGTTCAAAGGGTTTATATCAGTTTAGGGTCTAGTGTTAATGTTTACGAATTTGAAATTAAATAACTCAAATGTGAAAACTAAACAACTTAATAAACTGTCAAAAGTTGTTGTATGTATATTTAAATGGATCTGTGGTACCATCGTACATCTTGATTATGAATTTTCTAGGGTCCGAAATCCGGGAACTAGTTATACGAGCCATGAACAGAATTCTCCATGCCTCCTCAAGGATCCGGTCGAATTATGGGGCCACACTAGTAGCATGTTGGATTTGCGATTTTATCGTCTGTATTTCAGCCATGGTTTTTCCGAGGGATTTGCGGAGATCGCGAATCTCGTTTAAATCATCCTCAGTAGCCTTATGAGCTTGTCGGCCTTTGTTACATATGATCCGGACTTGTTCCTCAACTTGTTTCTCTTGCTCTACCTAGAAGATATTTTTTTCCTCGGTCATGGGCTTATCAAGTCAGGGATTTTTCCGGGTCGAACGGTGAGATGATTAAGGAAGCTCTAGACTGACTCATTCGGATTGTTTATCCTCCGTTTCCTCGTTGAGAGGTGGAAGGTCGTTGGTGGTTTTGAGCATTGCATCAGGAGTCGTCTCGTCAGGCTTTTGTCCCGATTGCTCCTTTTGCGTGTTTTGCGTCCTGTCAAACGGAATCAAAAAATCAAGTCTTCTTCCGGGGAGCCTAGTTGTTCCGCATGAGAAGATGGTTATGGTTTTCACAGTTAGGGTTCTAACCAGTTCTGCGAGAGAGTTTTTCAGTTTGTCTTGTTATTCTGACTTCTTTTTGAGAGTCGAGAAGATCTTGTTAATCTCCTCGAACGCCGCAGTGTTTGCATCGGTGTTAACTGCGGTGAGGTTTATTGGCGGAGTCTGCTCAACGTTTTTGCGTGGAGGAAGACCATCACGAGCTGGTTGGTCGTTTTATGTTTTGGTATTCATGTTTATGAACTTTTTGACGTAAGAAATCACTTGCCCCCTCCTTCTAGCGCCAACCTGTGGGAACCGATATTCGCACTGTCGATTTCCGTTAGTTACGAAAAATCAGAGATAACTCTAACTTTCCAGAGATCCCGAGTTTCTGTGAGTCAAATGATTTTCAGATCAGAATACGATAATTAATGATAAAAATATGAGAATTTAAGAATATGAAAGAGGGTAAAGATGTTTCTTATTCAGAATCGTATGAGCGTGTTATAATCAGATGATAATCTTGGCCGCAAGAACTGTTAGCGAGTATATCCTAGATCTAAAAACAGAGACTGCTAACCTAATTGAGTCGTAGCTATCTAAAAACGGAAAATAGCATAAAAACCCTAAGTATTTTGGTGCGGAGAATTGGATGTGTCCCATCTCTTCCTCATCATCTCTTTCATATAGGCTTCATGGTTGATCCGTATTCCTTTTCAGTCTTTGATGCTTCTGCGGAAATCTTCATGTTCTTCTTCGAAAACATTCCTTTTCTGCATTCCTTCCATTACTTGATGGCTTTCGGAACAAGCTACAACCGCCATCATACTTGGGCCAAACTCTCACCTAGAACCGTAAATGGGCCGTTCACCGCATTTTAGGCCTCATCGAGCCGTTATGCGGTTTAGGCGATTTTACAATTCTTATCCGAGAAACAGGCTCTTGTATGAAAACGCGATACAGACTTCACAACAAGTTAGTCGTTATCATTTCGTATGACACGTGTAATCGTATGGTCAAGATAATCATTGGCACTTAAGTTATAGTCGTTGTCGTTTTATACGATGATCTCAACATTTGTACAAAAAGAATAATTTTTATGATTTTGGTCGCAAAATTCCAACGGAACTTCTAAATGATACGAAACAAGAGACAAGAGGTTTGAGACGAACTCAGCTTGCAATTGGCGAGCTCAATTTGTGAGATCTAGCTCGCCGATTGGCGAGCTGAACTTTTTGAGATTCAGCTCGTCAGTTGGCGAGCTGAACTTGTGAGATTCAGCTCACCAACTGGCGAGCTGAACTTATGAGATTTAGGTTGCCCCTTGACGAGCTGATCCTGCGATGTTTAGGTCGCCAACCAGAGAACTTGTAGTGCGTTCAGAGTTCATGTTCTCATGCGTATTGGTAACAACATTCAGAGCCTGAAACGTTTATTGGAAAGTCTTGACTTGCTTGTCGTTGCTCTCAAACGTATCCATCGTGGTTTTTAACTTTTTTGTGAACATTGGCCGTAAGCAAACCATCTTGCCTCGTTATAACCTTAGTGATAGGAAAACCCGTTGGAACAAAATCTTCTCGACTAAGGACAAAAGAGTACAAAGGTGGTTTCCTAACTGTTCGATGACTGTTGCGCGTTTCCTCTGAAACGTATTTCTGTAAGTTTTGTAACTTTGGTTAACATGATCTGTTGATTGGGATTGTAGTGACTTGCTGAGGCATTAGTTTCATCATGATCGTTTTTGACCCCAACAGTTAGCGTTATTGAACGATCATTGTCCGATTCTTCCGTAACATATCCTTTGAGATCTTCGAGAAGTATCGCCGTTGGTTATAATGATCAGGATGAAGCGACTATTGCGGTTTGGTGTTCAGTTTGCGTGAATAATATTTCAATGACAATTTTTAGACATCGATTTCATCGTGACCCTTTTTAACACCAACAGAGATCGACCAAATTCTTGAGGAAGCCCAGAAAATGTTGTTTACGGCACGTATAACAAAGGCTCGAATCTCCGATCTGGCAAAATGAAGATCCCTATGTACGACGGAACCACCGATCTGAAAGCTCATCTACAAACATTTTGAATCGCGGTGGCAAGGTCCAAACTTAAGGAGGGTGAAAAAGAGGTGGCTCTCGAATGGTTTTCCTGACTAAAACGTAACTCCATCGGAAACTTCCGACAACTTTCTGCAGAATTTCTCAAACAGTATTCCATGTTTATGGATAAGGAAACTTTGGATGTTGACCTATGGAGCATGGCTCAAAGGGAGGATGAGCCTCTCAGAGATTTCATTAAACGATTGAAGGTCATAACATCAAAAATCTTCGGGATAAGCAATAAAGTAGCCATAGACACGCTCTGAAAAACTCTCTAGTACAAATCGAAATTCAAAAAGTGTATAGCCCTTGAAAAACTGTGTTGAATCCAAGATACTCTTCTTAAGACTACATAATTTATCACCGCCGAAGGGGAGATGAAAGTTTTGTCGTTGAAGCATAAGTCGGCGAAGGCGTCCGCGAAAGACACTCCATCGGAGCAGAAATCAAAAAAAGAAAAACCCTTGTAACGACACATACATCCACCACGAAGGAGAAGATCTTCAGGGACCGCATAACTATGTGATCAACCCCTCATCCGAACAAGCAAGATCATCGGGAAATACTTGGACCCGAAAAGTCTCTTACGAAAAAATATCTTCTACGAGTTCCACCAAACAAAGAGTCACTCCATGGAGAACTGCAAAGTTCTTGGGGGCAAGACTAACGGAAAAGTTAGTCGCGGGGGAGATGTCAAAAATATCTAGCGTAAGCGACCTCATCAAAGAAACTAGTCGACCACCTAGGTCCGACCAGGCACCGTTAAATAACAACACACCCCAGGGTCCCTGAGCAGAAGGGAAGAGCAGAAGAGAATCTGAGGACAAAGTCGTCGACGTCAATCGCCGCCGAGCAAACATGATAATCGGAGGATCGTAATATTGTCAAGACAGTATCTCCGCCATAAAAGTGTATCATCACAAAGCTGAATCGAGCGCCAACTAGCCTGATCACCTCCCTATTCAGATTCGCTGAATAACGCTATCACTTTCGAGGACAGCGAATCTGTCATAATCGACACCCCTCCTAGTGATCCTCTCGTAATTGATCTCTTCATAAGAGACCTAGAGGTCGCAAGAGTCCTTGTAGACACATGAAGTACCGTAAATGTGATCTTTCATGATACGCTATATAGGATGGAAATCAAACTGTCTGAAGTCACTCCCACGCCAAAACCACTCACTGGTTTCTCCGGCACAACAACCATGACTCTTGGATCAATTCAACTTCCTATGGTAGCAAAAATTTCACCAAAATTTTCAATTTCACAGTAGTCGACCATCCCGCCATCTATAATGTAATCATCATAACACCATGAATAAACTGCCTGAAAGCAGCATTATCGACTTATCACTTAGGCATCAAGTTCCCGACGCCCAATGGAATGTCGAAACAAAAAAGTCCCTACTTTGTAGCGGAAAGAAACTAAGACGGGTCACAACGACACCAGCAACCAGACCCAAACGAGCAAAGGCAACTCAGCCGCTGGCCAAAATCGCTTCGGGAAAGCTAACAATGCTTCAGAAAAGGGCGAACCAGATTTGTCAACTCGCTAAACGACTCAACTTGAAAAATTTAACCATGCCTCCGAGCCCATGATCCCAGACAAAATGGCGCATCAAGTGCCTGAAAAGTCGTCGACCCAATTGTAGCCACCGCGACTAAAATGAACGATGTAGCATCGCCAAACGAGTAATCAAACTCATGGAAACAAACTGAACTACGAGACGACTTGATCCCCAAAAAGTGTACGTAACCAACTATATTCAAGAAAAGTGCAGCTGTCCCCCTCTCTAAAAAAAGAGAGGGGAATGGGTACGTATACGTATGCTTGTATACTCCCATATTTTAAAATATCCGCATTCATGTACTTTGGAAAAGCCCGGTTCTCTTTGTCTTCGAGCTTTCATTTTTGAATCCACTCTTTCGTTCCTAGGCATGAGCGACTCTCGAGTAATAAATCCCTCTAAGAGATTCAACAGCATGTCGTTGTTCTTAGAAAAGAATAAATAGGGGTTCCATAGCTGATTCCTTTCCATCTACAGTAAGAGGACTCCGACAGGTTCTTATGCCAGCCAGAAAGACAGAAGGAGGGGTAACGAATGGTTTAGCAGGAGCTGAATAAGTCTCGGAAGTTGTAAAGGCTTCACCGGTAAGGCCAGCTGTTNATTGTGATATTTTTGAAACTTTTCCACAATAATAAAAACGCATTCGACACACAACTTATTAGACACATTGCGGCTAAATATAACAATCCACAATTCGCTTAAAAATGTCCAAGTAAATACCTCGATGACATTTTGCAAAACATGTAAAATAAAGCTTGACAATATTTCACAATTAAGATCGACAATATTTCATAATTTGACAACGCTTACAAAATGATTCTCGTAAATAAAACACAAATCAAACCATTCAACACCTTAACAAAAACAACAGTCTGGGCAGCAAACATCCGCAAACAAACTATACATTTTTCTACTGAAAGGTTAAAACAAAACTGTTACAACACCCCTAAAACATCTTCAAGCGCCGGACATTTCAAAGACGAAATGCGTCATATCAAAGAAAAATCAATCTTCAGCATCGCGAGACGTCGCAAATGCCTGAATAACCATTTTTTGAGAAAAATAGCTTCCTCAATGAAAACGCCATCTTGGAAGACCAAACAGTCATACGCACTCACATCTTCATAAACACACATTCTTCAAAAAAAAATTAAAATGGTAGCATCTACCTTCATGTTTGTTTCTTATCACTACAAACTTCCAAACTCGCATGAACGTAGTCACCACAGACTTCAAAACCAAAACGAGCAAACACTTTCTCCTATATCAAACCCATCGGTTGGCCCCGGCGGACGAACTAGTCACTTAACCTTTCGTAAGATCGATTCTCACACATCCAACACAAGGATAACATCGCTATAAAAACCAAAATTTTGGTCAGCACTTCCAAACGACTTAAAAATTGTCTCCAGAGAGATGTTTGGTTCCCTATTGATGTGAGTTTATCGCATATTCCAATATTGAAACGAAATCAAGTTGAAATCAATCAGGAACGTAAACCGGGATAGTCATCGCACGCCCTAAAACCGAGAGTAAACCTAGGTCTTGCCCTAAACCCAGCACATTGGTCTCTAACATCTCTAAACATAGTATCTAACCAATACAAGATCGCTAAATATGTCTCTTTGCTTACATCTGCAAGTTCACAAAATCCAAAAATTATAATTTTTGAAAAACTCGCATTCGAAATGGACGAACAGACATAGTGATCATCAGAGTACGGGATACGTAGTGACTACTCGTAATCTTGTCTCAATAACCAATCTTATATTTATGCAACATAATCCATTTTACCGAAGGCACAAGGCAACCGGGATATAGAACCACCTACGACCAATCCCAAAAACTAAAAACAGCCACACTCGGCCAAAATCATAATCTAAACAAGGAACATACTCTCTTTATACATAAATTTTCACTCCTCATGAGTTACACTCAAGGAAGCCAGAACACGACCGCCGCATCTTCATCACTGCAAGCAGCAGTCCTGATTTCTTCTGAATAAGAAGAAACATGGATTAGAGTCCGACGCTCCCAAATCCCCACTTTGATCTGAGGGAACGTAGACTATGTTTTCACACCTCTTTATATAACATGTAATCTTCTCCATTTTGATGTTATTGATGTCTCTGTATTTTCATGATTTTTAGAAGTCATTTATCATCAATTTTGAGGTCTTTATGTGTGAATATCACATTTATAGTTGTTATTAGCAAGTTTATTATTTTTAGGAATTTTTGCATTAGTATTCGCAAATGCACGCATTTTGGAGATTTTTCAGGACTTTCAGGAGTTTTCAGGATGATTTGTGAGAATTCATAAGAGGCTTGATAGAGACTGAAGTTTTCTTGGGAGCATTGATAACAACTAAAGCTTGCTTTTTATGGTATTCCGTAGTTTTATTACCCCAACTACTACATGTGGAACACTTAGTACAAAGCCATGGATATGTAATTGTGACCGCTTTGTCTTCTCCTGTAAGTTGGATAGTGTTGAGCAATGGTGCATCAAGATCCAGCACGATCATTATGCGAGTAACGTCAAGTCTCATACACTTCTCGGTTTTTGGGTGAAATTTTTGCGCATCACCTACAATGTCTCCAAAGAATTTCATACCTTCACGTGAAAATAAATAGTCAGGTACATTATGGAAATCAACACATAAGGGTATAAAATCCGGTTTAGTGTGAGCTTTGGACGGAGAACATTCTTGAACAACCAAAAGAACATCAGCAATGTGCCAATATTTCTTATGACATATCTACGATCGGAGGTTGGAAGAATCGACTCTTAACAGGACTGTATCTTCAGAGAGAAATTGGACATCAATTTTTAATGGTTTCCCATCGCGGTTCCAGATTCTATTGACTGTAGCGTGAACTTTGCCAATATCGAGAGCATCTCCAATAAAATAATAAATAAGAAAGTTAGTCCATACAGGTTGGGAATTATATTTTAATGCTAAGGGAGCAGAAACAGAAGCAATGCCATCAACATGATGGAATGTGTCACAAGAAACACAGGCAAGGCGGTGATTTTGAAGCGATGAAGTATCAAGCAGTTGAGTCCATGTGGAAGCAGAAGTGTAGGGATTGATATAGAGCTCAACTTGTTTTATTGAAGCACACGGCCATGAATATATATACACATATAAACAAAACTTGTATAACTGATCTCCTTAGATACAGGGAGATATATTCAATATAAAGATACAAATATATCTTAAGTATATATATTCACTAATACTTCCCCTCGCGTTGGAGCATAGAGGAAATGCCCAACTTGGACAAAATTGATGCAAAATGATGACTAGGAAGCGCCTTGGTTAGTATATCGACAAACTTATCCAAAGTTCCAACATGTTTAGTAACGATTATACATGCGTGAACAACATCTCTAACAGAGTGAAAAGAAACAAAACATATGCACTCAAGGATCGCCAAGTTAGAGGACACGGCGCCCAATCTGAATCACAATAAATCTGAATATCAAGATTAGGCGAAGAAGACAACATAATACCTTGACCGAGTTTTCCTTTGAGATAACGAACAACGCGAAGTCCTGGATCACAATGATCATTACGTGGAGTCTGCGTGAACTGCAAAAGAACAAGTATAGAATATGAGAGCTTTGGTATGGTATTAGTAAGATATATTAAACATCCTATCAATCGCCTGTATTTGGTTAGATTCTCCATTAGCGGATTCTCGGATAATGCCAGGAAATGGTTTTTTCTAATGGAGTTGAGGTTGGCCGAGTTCCCAATAAGCCACACTCTTTTACAATATCATGTGCATATTTTCTTTGAGATAAGAAAATACCAGACGAGTCTCTACTCACTTCAATCCCCAAAAAATATTTGAGTGTGCCTAAGTCCTTCATGAAGAAACAACGACCAAGATACGTCTTGAATTGCGAGATCATCTGCTCATTATTACCACAAATCAAAAGATCATCTACATAAACAAGAATTCATAACTCATTATCATCTCGAGTAAAAGAGAATAGTGAGTAATCTTCATAGGATTGCGTGAACCCAAACCATAGTAAAGCTTCTGAAAGCTTAGAGAACCAACACCTAGGAGCTTGTTTGAGTTCATACAACGACTTATGTAAGTGACAGACTTTCCCTGGCAATGTATTCCAAAATCCAGGTGGCAATCTCATATACACCTCTTCGTCCAAATCACCGTGAAAAATGCATTATGAACGTCAATTTGGTTAATCGTCCAACGCTTCGCAGCAACAAGCCGAAGCAATGTACGTACCGTAGTCATCTTGATGATTGGTGAAAATGTCTCATTATAATCATTTCCAGTGACTTGATTATTCCCTTGTATCACCAGATGAGATTTGTGACGTTCAACGGTCCCATCATCATGATGTTTGATACGAAACACCCACTGACTTTCAGTAGCTCGTTTATTTGATGAAAGATCAACAATACTCTTGGTGCGATTAGGTTCAAGAGCCTGAATCTCTGTAATCATCGCATCTTTCCAACATGAATCATACACAGCTTCTTTAAAATGTCGAGGTTCAAATTCTGCATTCAAGGCAAGAAGGAATCTCTGATGTATAGGAGAAAAATTAGACAACATATCAAACTGTGACAAGGGATATGGAGTCATACCTTGGACCTTTGATGATTCAGATTAAAAAGTTAGAGGAGCAACAATGGATGTATCTTGAAAAGAGACCATATATGTAATATAATCATGAAATTTAGCAGGTTTTGTTTTATCTCTTGTACTCCGATGAAGCTCTGGTTAGGTGAATCAATCGGATACGATGAAGCTTCTGGTTCATCACCCGAAGCAACTGCTGATTTATCCGAAGAATCTGCAAAAATTGGAGCCATAGATAAATCACACTACAAAGGAATTGATTCAGAACTCCCCCTATCCACGGGATAGAGCCAATATGAATCAGCAACTGGTTTATTAGGTAGCGAAGGCAATGAACGCTCTTGTTGATCAAAATAGAATCTTTCCTCTTGAAAACAACACCCTATGAAACAAAACATTTTTTAGCTTGACATCATAAATTTTCCAGCCTTTCATGTTCAATGGATACCCAACGAAGAGACACATACAGCTTCTCTCTGCAAGCTTTTCTTTGTCACGAGCCAAAACATGAGTGTAACACATAGAATCAAAAACGCGCAAATGACTGTAACTTGGTTGTTGTCCAAACATAATCTCATATGGAGTTTCCCTTGAAGAAGATGAGTAGGAGTTCGATTTATTAAATAAGCTGCAGTTAAGTCTACTTCACCCCAGAAACTAATAGGCACTGTAGCTTGAAATAGTAGGGAACGCGCAACATTGAGGAGATGTCTACGATTATGCTCCACTCTTCCATTTTGTTGTGGTGTAGCAACACATGACCGTTGATGAACGATACCTCATTCACTAAAAACAGAGGTGAGACAAGTGAACTCCGTTCCATTATCACTTATCACCGTTTGCACCTTTTTACCAAATTGAGTTTCTACATAAATCAAGAAATTTAATAGAACTTGTCGAACTTTAACAAATGAATCCACACCGCTCTTGAGTTATCATCAACAATTGACAGAAAGTATTTTGCACCACAAGAGGAATAAACTCGATACAGACCCCAAACATCCACATGTATTAACGAGAAAATGTCATTTGCTTTATTGTAACTTTCAGTAAAATGATCACGAGTTTGTTTGGCTCTTACACATTTATCACATGATGTAGAGCTATAATTATCCTAAGAACTAGAAAAAAAATCTAATCTCGACAAAACCAAAGACGATGGATGAGCCAAACGTCTATGCCATAATTCTGAAGAAGCTGGTGCTGAAGAAAATGCTGAAAAAACCTTTGAAGCGTTTATTTTCTGAAGAAGATACACCCCATTTCTCTCTCTACTAGTTCCAATATAAGTCATCTTGGAAAGGTCCTGTAAAGGACAAACATTAGGAGTGAATATTGCACATCTTCGTGTTTGTTTCAAAAAATTTGAAACAGAAATCAGAAAGCAATTTAATGCAGGTACAAAGAGTGTATCAGGGAGCCGAATTTAGTCTGAAAGTACAAATGTACCAACACTCGTTGCATAGGTATGACTACCATATGCAAATCCGATAGAACACTTTGGTATTGTGCGCAAATCAGTAAGACTAGATACATCTCCTGTTATATAATGAGAAGCTCCGGTATCCATAATTATGTCAAATTTAGTTGTCTTACCAGAGAGTTTGTCACTGGAACCTGACTTGTCTTGTAGTAATTGAGTCAGAGCTTCCCACTGTTCTTTTGTAAACTCTGGAAACGATGACGGAGTAGAGCTAGTGGCATGAGCAACTACCGGATTACTCGAACCAGCTAATCCTCGATAACGACCCCTTCCATTTCTACCGCGAGTGTTCTGTACCCCTCGTTTAGCTTGTTCAGCTTTCTCTGTGAACCACTATGGAAAACCGATAAGTTGCTAGCATTCTCGCTTCTCATGTCCACTTCGACCTCAATGCACACACACCATATCTTTGGATCGTAAGATGGAGTTATCATCAGCTCCATCTCTGCGAGTAACAAAGCCTATAGCATTAGGCTGGTGTTCTGGGAGACGAGCAGGATCCAAACGCAGCTCCTTTTGTACAACCTTAGAATAAATCTCACCAACGGAAGGAAGAGGGTCTTGACTAATAATATATGTACGCAAGCTCCCAAATCTGGATTCATCAAGCCCCATAATGAACTGATGAATCTTTTCCTCTTCATTTTCTTTAGCCATTGAATCGGCTGAACCACCCGAACATGTGTGAATTGTGTTGTAAGATTGCATCTCTTCCCACAGTGAAAAAATCTAACCAAAATAGTCTAACACAATCTGACCATTTTTGTTTACAGGATGCAAGCTGAGACTTCAGTTGATGCACCCTAACCTTATTACCTACCGAGAACTAAGACTTTAACTCTAGACATAGCTGGTTCGCGTTGGTTATGTAAGTAACAGTAGATCTAACCTTAGGCTCTATCGAAGATCGCAACCACTCGAAAATCATTGAATTGACTGTCAACAAATCTTCATAATCGGCACTTCTATATTTCGGTTTCTTCAAAGTTCCATTGACAAAGCCTATTTTTCGCTTGGCCTGAAGTGCATTGAGCATCTCATATGCCCATTCGTTGTAGTTCTCGCCGCTCAACTGAACCAACAAGATTACAACTCCTGGATTTTTAAAAGCAGAGAGTACGTACGGAGAAATCGAATCTCCTTTCTTAATCGAGCTAGTAACTACTGATTCGTCCTCCATTACACACGAAGGATTCTGTTTTTCAACTAGAAAACTTCCAAGAAAAATAATACAGTCTCTGTTTTGCAGACCACAAAACGGAAAAAAAAGAAACAAATACGCGGAAAATATTTGTTTTAGAAATAGCTCTGATACCACGTAGGGATTGATATAGAACTCAACTTGTTTTATTGAACCTCACGGCCATGCATATACATACACATATAAACACAACTAATATAACTGATCTCTTAAGATACATGGGATATATTCAATATAAAGATACAAAATATATCTTAAGTATATATATTCACTAATAAGAGGTAACGCCAGGATTGACTGGTAACATCAGGGAAGTACCACCGGGCGGAGGTAATGGCGATTCGGCCATCACCGGTAGTGAGAAAGTAAAGCGTGCAGAGGACGGTATTTATGGAATGTCGGCAGCCTTAAATCGCCTATTACGTCGCTTTTAACCATCACAAACATTAAAAGCTTTAATACGTCAAATTTAAATCCTAAAACCCCCAAAACTAAACTTCTTCCTTTTCATAACTAAATCATAAACTCTATTCAGTAAGCCTAAAAATTTAAATTCTAAATTCTCAAACCTTAGTTTTAAATTTATGATGTTTTCAGAAAAAAAAAAAGTATTTTAGTTTTTTTAAATTGAGAATTTTTGGTATTTTTGGAATATTAATTTTTCATGTGGTATGTCATGATTATTTACAAGGTCAAAAATTCCAAAAAGGTTCAGTTCAACACTTTTTTTATAAGATTACATAGTAACAGATCGGAGATAGTAGTCCAAGTGACAAATTCTTCCAATAGTCACTCTTTGCTTGATAAGATTCAAACTTTCTTCATGGAAGTCTTAAAAACTGATAGCTATCCATGTTGACAAAAAGAAATTACACAGTAAAATATTTTTTTGATGTCAACAAGTATACGTGTAAGAAAAACGTGGACTAGACAATGTACGGTGTAACACATGTATAGCAAATGCACGTGTTTCTTTATTGTGAAAACGATTTTGCATCATAACTCCTCCATCATAGAACTTTTCAAAAAAGTTCTTAACTAATTTTTGATATTTTTTTATCAAAATGTTTATACATTTAAAATTTTTTATCTTTATTTATTATTTTTATTGTCCATTAGTAGAACTTGAGAAATTCTTAATAAAAAAAAATTCACAAAAAAAATCACATTATCACCTCCTGCAAATCAAAGATCACAAAAAAGTTAGATACTCATATATTCAAATCATCAAGTTACATATATTGAAATCATCACATTGCTAAAGTCTTTGGATAAATTGTCACGATACATTTACACAGAACTTAAAAGATGATACACTTACACAAAACTTAATTTCATTTCATTACTCAATTTCATTTCATTACTCAATTTTATTACTCGTGATACACTTACATAAAACTTAAAAGATGACAAACATATACTCAACAATATATTTCATCAAAACTGAACAGTTTAGAAGTTGAAACACTTAAACACTCATCAATTTCATTACATATACTCATTACACATTTGACACATTTAAACACTCAAAAATATCATTACATATACTCATTACACATTTGAAACACCTAAATACTTGAAACACTTAAAGAGAGACTTCACCATTAAATACTTCAAACTTAAAACTTAAACAGAGGTTTCACCATGAATTTACTAATTAGATAGCATCTCATTGATTAGCTTATTCTTGAGTGTAATTTCTAAATCAATGAGTGGTTCAGTTTTGGTTAGGAGGTTGTCAAGGATTTTTCCTTTACACACCCTCTCTTTGGTTGTTGTGTCTTCTTTAATAATTGACCACAAGCCTTGAAAGGCCAAGAGAGGGTTGGAATCACTTCCTATGATGTCCTCCTTAGTTGCACTCTTTCTGGCTTTGGATTTAGATGTATTGAAACCAAGAGGTCTTGTTTGAACCTCCTCTGACTCTCCACCTGTGTACGAGGAACTTGAGTCATCCATCTTCCTTTTCTTTGAAGCTTCAACACCTTTGGCAGTTGATATTGAACACCATATATGATCATTCTTAAGGTCTATCCAACAATGTTCCAAGTTAAACTTAACTTTGTTGTCTTCAAAGTAAATGTCATAAGCTACTCTCAAGACATCTGAATCATTTTTTCCACTGCCTATCAACCTACAAACTTTGAAACACCCTTATTTATTTATTGCCACCTCTTCTTGCAATGGCTAGGCTCTCTGTTTTCATATCCAGCAAGGGTTGGGGAATTGTTGAAGTATTCACAAACCCTGGACCAGAAAGCATTGTGCTTTTTTCATTGGCAACCACAACATCTTTGCTTGCGCTTAGCCAAGAGCTACACAGCACAATTTCCTCTTTTGGAGTCCATTTCCTCCTCTCTCTACGCACCTCAACTACCTCTTCAACAAACACCTCACCGTCTCTCACTTGGTTTGAAAAATGTGAAACTAGTTCCACACTTGAGGGAATGAAACCAACAGATTATTGTTAGTTGTTCAAGAGATCAATGAAATTACCAGGGTGGGAACATGAATCATACGGATCCATGATAATACTTTAAGAGTTTGGTGCTTAGCTAGTTGTTTAAACAGAAAGATGATTTTGGTTAGTTTAAGTTTTAGATATTTAAGTTATATAGACAACAGCAAGGTTTTGGTAGTTAGTATCAAGGTTTTGCATTGAATAGCCATTAGTTTTTCAGTAACATACAACTAACACAAACACTCAATGACACTTAACTACAAGCAATCACTGCAGATAACTACACCTAACTTGTTTTACATTTAGGTTTAGAAAGTACCTGGTTTGAAAGACCCATTCGAGATTGGATTGCCACTCCATTTGATTGAAGCTTACAATAAACAACACAAAAAAAAATCATATTAATATGAACAACAAAACACAAAGCAATCAATAGCACACAAACAATATCAAACAGAAACTCAGAGTAAGATAAACAACTAAACAACACTATACAATAGCACACAATCAATATCACACAATCAATATCACACGGATCAATAGCATGCACCTAAATAAAAATCTGTAATCAAAAGAGAAAGGTTTAAAACGATTACCATGAACTGCTTACTTCTCCAATCGAGTCAATTTGGTTTTACAGTCTACCAACAAATTGCTTCCTCTTCCACGCTGTTACGACTCCAATCGGCTCTAGCCGATGATGTACCTTGCCTCGCCAACTCAAAACTTGTCTCCTACAATGATTTCACCGTGAATTTAGCCGAAAAAGGTAAAATCGCCATAGTCGCCGCCTACAATTCTCCAGATGATAATACCCTAATCGGGTTATGAAAATGAGAAAAGAAAAGAAAAGAAAAGAAATCTCAAAAAAGTCAGACCAATAAGAAACTGACACGTATATGTTTCTTAATTGGTCTCAAAAACCTTAACTAAGACTCGATCCTTGTATAATTCTAATTAAATGTTTAATTTTTTTCCCTAAATGCACTTTAATATACTTAAAAACCATTCAAGAAACCTTGATGGACTTGCTCTAACAATTACACTCTCTCATTTTGTTATATTTGATACTTTTGAAAAAAAAATATTTAATATTAAATGATCTTTTTACTTTTGAATATAAAATTTTATTGTACTTTTATGTTTTATGACTATTTGTATCGTATAGAAAAATCTATGATAAGTTGATTTATTTGAAATATTCATTTTATATAAAAAAAACTTAAAATTATATAATTTTCTTAATTTGTATGTGAAAATCTTAAAACAAAAATATAGTGAAGTAGAGAATATTCAACTAAATATGTGTTATATTTAGGCAATGGCTAAAACATTGCAATCAAGATCAAAATGTTTTCTCTTCTTTTTTAACTTTTAGATATTTATAAATTCGAGAAGTTTCCAGAAAGAGTAAAAAGAAGGAGATTCCAACGCACTTTCTTCTGATCATAAAGCTTGTAATCTGCATCGTCGGGATCCTACTATGAGACATGCGCTGATGGATCTCCGATCCATGCATGTTACCCAAATACGACGACCACCATCCTCCGTAGATATTTAATGCAAATCACCGAGCAACGCTGTAGAGAAACTTCTGGACGGAAATTCTGGTGCGAGCTTTACCAGAAGTGTTGCGTTCTTCAGTAAGACAGAGAGGCTCGAAAAAGATGAAGTGAGAGAGTTCTCTGGGAATATTCTCTCATGCGGAGGAGTAAAAGGTGCTTCAATGAATATATTCCTCTAAGGATTGTAATTTATTTACGGTGGTGCCAAATTAGCTCATCGGCATCATTGAATCGTTCTCCACTCGCTATTCAAAAAAATTCTTGGAATTGAAAATGCATTTAGGGTGTAAGAGAGAATAAGAATAGTGATAATAAACTTAGATTTTCATTTTCTTGAAGATGATTACACAATGAGAGAGTCCTATTTATACAAAGCTACATTTTTGCTTTAGGTTAAATCGTTGTTGCCACCTGTCTCTATTCGATTTGTTCCTCATTTTCTGGAGCGTCAAATATGTTGGTCATAGGGATTATAAATTGCAGATTGTATGACTCCTTCTTTTTTCTATTCTTCATTATTTTGTTGCATTTTTCAGTGTCACTTGGTTGAGCTGGAGAAGATGACCGTTGCTTTATTTCAGTCTTGGGCTTGTCTTGGCGAATGGACTTCTCAAAAGGCTTAGCTGAATTTTTATCCAATTGATGAGTGATGTCATTTTGAGAAGTTATTGTCGCAAGTGGAGTGTCTTCACTAATATTCCCCTTCAAGCGAAGTGTGGGTGGAACTCCAACACTAAGTTTGTGTCTTAGTATGCAGAAAGCTTTAAATGGTAAGGATTTTGTAAATAAATCAGGTAATTGGTGTTGTGCATGAATGTGCTTGACTATGAGAGCTCATAAAGCCACTCTTACACTTACATAATGGTAATGTGTTTCAAAATGCTTTTACTTGTTGTGAAATGTTGGATTGGTAGTGAGGTAGATTGAGGATAAATTATCTTCATATAGGATTGGAGTTTGATGCGGAGGAACACTCAATTCTCGTAAGACTTTGCAAATCCAAGTAAGTTTAGTGGTTGTGATTGATAAGGCTCTGTATTCAGCTTTTGTTGAACTTCTGGATACATTTTGTCGCTTCTTGGATGACCAGGATATGATGTTAAGACCAAGAAATGTTCAGTAACCCCATGTCGATCGTCTAGTCTCTTTGCATCTTGCCCAATCATTGTCACTGTAAGCTCTCAAGGTAGAATCTGTTGATTTTGTAATAATAATCCCATTGTAGTTGTTCCTCTTATGTATCTGAGTATTTTTTCAGCAAGTTGAAATCATAAACACTTGGATTGTGCATTTTTGGCACCCATAATTAATTGCGAACTGAATGTCTAGTCTTGTAAGGGTAAGATATTGAAGTTTTCCTACAAGACTTCGAAAGTAAGTGGGATTAGAGAATTGAATTGATTGACCATAAACTTAATCCAACTGCAGAGGCAAGGGAGTGGGCATAGGTGAACATTTGTCCATTGCTGCAACTTTAAGTAAGTCTTTTGCATACCTTTGCCGAGATAAGAATAACCCCTCTGAGTGTTTGTATGCTTGTATGCCCAGAAAGTAATGTAGAACTCCCCTATCCTGCATTTGAAACTTCTTTCGTAGTTTTTTTAGCAAACCAGTCATTGATTTTGAGCAGCTTCCAGTGATAATAATATCATCAACGTAAAACAATAAGAAGATAATGTCTTTGTCTTGTTTGTAGATGAATAAGGCCGCATGAGAGTTCTTGCATATGAGTCCAAATTTCAAGAGGTAATCACTAAATTCATTGTTCCAAGCTTTAGGTTACTATTTTAGTCCATATATGGACTTATGAAGTTGACACACATAATCTGGTTTGGCTCTTGGTTGAGTCATATAAATTTTTTCAATTATATTTCCATGTAGAAATACATTTTTGACATCTAGTTGCTTTATGTTCCACTCCATTACCATTGCAAGCTGAAGTATTAGTCTTATTGTTGTTGGTCTCACAATTGGACTGTAGGTTTCTAAGTAATCCATTTCGTCCTCTTTATTAAATCCTTTGCCACAAGCCTAGCTTGAAGCTTGTTTAGTGAGCCATCTGCATTGAGTTTGGTTCTAGAAACTCATTTACACCCCCCAACACATTCATGTTTTATGTGTATGGTATAAGATTCCAGGTTTTAGTTTCATAACAGTTTTGAATTTCTTCATTCATTGTTGCTTTCCAACCTGGATGCTTCATTGCTTCAGTGACAAATTTTTGTTCTAGATACTATACCTTGTGAGTGAGTAATGCATATCTAGGATTAGGCTTATGGATTTCTGCATTTCCTCTAGTTATCATAGGATGTAGACTTTGCTGAGAAATTGTTTCCATAACTACAGTGTCTGAGACAGTTTCTGGTTGAATGTGGAGACTAGACTGGGACTCTAATTGAGATTTAGAGTCTGATTGTGCTGCAGAGGTTAATTGGGAAGTACAATTACTTTGAGCTGAATTTTCTTGTTGAGTTTCAATTTTTATTTGAGTAGTAGGTTCTGCTGAATATGGAGAATCAATTTCAGTCAGGTTAATAAGATCTGTCCCAATTTGAGAAGAATGAAAGCTTTTTCCTATAAGAAAGAGATCTAAGTCTGCCGTACACCCAGAACTTTTATTCCTCTCTATGGTAAACACAAATTGAGTGACCGTTGGAGAATGTTGTTCTGCAGGTTGAGCTATTCGGACTGGTTGCACAGGAATAGGTTGTGGTGGAGTTATGTTATGTTGTAGTGGTAATGGAAAAGATGTATTTGTTTCTTGAGATTCGTTATCTTTTGGCTGAGATGTTGAAACAGGGGGTGGAGTTATGAAGCTTTGCTGCTAGGCTGAGAGTAAAGGTTTATTCATATTTGGTTGCAAACGTAGATAAATGTTGTTGAATGGGTAGTTTGACTCATCAAATATAACATGTCTAGAGATGTATAATCTTCCAATAGGTGGATATAAGCATCTATATCCCTTATACATACTGGTATAGCCAAGAAACACGCAAGCCAGGGACTTTGGCTCAAACTTATGAGCTGTATAATTTCTAAGTGTTGGAAAACAAGCACTGCCAAAAAAACGAAGTGCAAAATAGTCAGGCTTTGTTTTATAGAGTACTTCATAAGGCCTTTTATTGTCCTTTGTAGAAATGGATGATAAGAGATTGATGAGGAAATTCGCAGTGAAGAAGGACGCAACCCAAAACTGCTATGGAACTTTGCTATGGAACAACATTGTGAGTCTTAATTCAGTTAGATGCCTATGCCTCCTTTCGGCCAATCAGTTTTGTTGGGGAGTATGAAGAAAAGAGATGAACTGCTGAAAGGCTGAGTTCTGTAAGTGTGAGAAGAAAGCTTTATTAGTAAATTCCCCACCACCATCACATTGAAAAGTGAATAATTTTGATTAAAACAGATTTTCAACCAAGTTCTGAAAATTAATGAAGATAGAGTGAAAATCCAATTTCTTCACGAGGGGATAAAACCAGCAATATCTTGAGTAATTGTCAATAGGGATTACATAGTATCTAAATCCTTGAACATATATTACTGGAGAAGGTCCCCACAAATCATAGTGGATTCTTTCTAAAGGTCTTGAAGCAACAAAAGTAGAACTAGAAAAAGGAAGTCTTGAGCTTTTTCTAAGTTGACAATTTGAACACAATTCCTTGGAGCTCTTATTGATAATTATTGATTGATTCATGGATAGTTGTTGGATTACTTGAGAGTTTGGGTGTCCCAATCTATAATGTCAAAGTGTGATACTTGTTGATGGTTGTTTTGTGACATAGAACACATTTTTCTTCTTATCTTCCAGCAAGTAAAGGCCATCAAGCTTTCTTCCTAGAGTCAGGAGTTTCTTGGTGATTTTTTCCTTAACAACACCATCATCATCAAAAGTGAAAGCACACGGATAATCTTATGTTACTTTTAACACAGAAAACAAAAATTTATCAATTTCTGGACAAACTAAAACAACTTTGAGTGGAATGGTACCTGACTTTACTAGAAGAGAAGTTGAGCCAATGTGGGTTATAGGCAGAAAATTATCGTCACCTACCATTACTGAATATGAACCATTATATGGTCATGCGTCCTGAAGATTGTGTGGTGAGTTAGTGACATCAGCTGTTGCGCCTGTATCAAGGAACCATTCATTTCCTTAGTTATATGTAACGTCTATTATCCTCATTGCAGCTAGAACAGTTTAGACATCTTGGTCTTGGTAACCAGCTCTACCACAGATCTGGCAGATTGGCCTTTCACTCCAGTAAAAGAAGCTGAGGAGCTTGATTGTTGATGGAAGCCACGTCCTCTGGTGGAGAAGGATCCTCTGCCTTGTGTTCCAAATCTCTCATAGCTTTGACCTCTTCGTTTGTTATTGTTGTGGTAGAAGCTATTATTTGATGATCTTGTGGTGTTGAATGCTCAAATAACCTTGATGAAGATACCCTATTGAAGTGTTTTGCCAGATTTAGCCAAACTTCTTGAATTGTTCTTGATTCAACACCAACACTAAGAATGTCCTTAGATAATGAACCTTGCAGCCATGACATAACCACTTGGAGTTCTCTAACCCATGAAATGAAGTCTGGGTTTGGGATCTCACGTTCTCTTCCATTGATGTCTAGTGCATATATGAACTGAGCTGGTCTTTGTGCGCCGCCATTAACAAAAAACAAGAGACCTTGACCGGTTATAAAGAATTCAAATTGTAATCTCCACAAGAAATAATTTTTATCTGTGAGTTTTACAGTTACACAGTTTGCAATATTTAAAGGCGGAAATGAATAGAGCTCTTCCAAGACTCTGATATCATGTAAGAGGGAATAAGAATAGTGATAATAAACTTAGATTTTCATTTCCTTGAAGATGATTACACAATGAGAGAGTCCTATTTATACAAAGCTACATTTTCTACTTTACGTTAAATCGTTGTTGCCACCTGTCTCTATTCGATTTTTTCTTCATCACTACAAGAAAACACGGAGAAACCGACGGACATATCTCTATAATGGGGTTATACCGACAGATTATCAACCGATGTTATCGGTCGTTTATAGATGATTAATTTTAAATATTCGTCGATAATCCATCAGAAAATAACTGACGGTTTAATCCGTCATATTTTTTACTAGTCGGTAATCCGTCGGTTATTTTTCGTCGATAATTCGTCAAAAATATCGAAGAATTTTAATATATATATATATATATATCGAATAAGAAAAATTATCGACGGATTCTTTAAAAATATATAAAAAATTATCAACGGAAAACAAAAAAAAAATTATTAAAAAATTTAAATTAAGAATATTAATATAAATTAATTAATTTATATTTAAAATTAAAATACAATTCAAAATATATATATCTAATTAAAATAAAAATATTCATAAAAAATCTAAATATTTTTAAAATCCTAAAATTGTAATTATACAAAATGATAAATATATTAATTTACCCCGTGAAACGTCTCATAAGTTCGTCCATCCTAGCTTGTGAAGCCCGCATTGCCTCCATCTGAGCATAACGCTCTGCCTGCAAAGTCTTCATCTCTTCTATCTCCTTTGCTTGTGCATCTATTTCCTTCTTCATTATCTCCATCCCTTCGTTCTTCCTCCTCAAATCCTCATAATGATCTGTTGCAGCTCGGGATCCTGATCTTGGGAAGCAATAAGCGGCCATGTTCCCTAACCCGAACATCTAGTCCTTGGACTTCTTCGTATTCTAAAAAAAGAACAAAATATTGTATTAGTATCAATAATATGAAATAGTATATAATTGAATTGAAATATTATTTACCTAAGACACTACTTCTTATACCGTCTCCATGGGGATGTCGTTGCTTTCCCATTGAGATGCCTGACTAGACCGGATCTCCTCGATATGTCTTCTAGAGGTCTCGAGACCTCCCAAGCCAGCTGGTCTTAAACTTCTTCAGTCATCTTGTTCGTGGGGATATCTTCTATAATCTTAAGGAGCGACGGCTCGTGGCCGCTCTTAGACTGCTGCTCAACAAATAAAATTTTAAATGTTAGATAGTATTAATCAAAACCAAAAAATTTACCAGATTCAAGTTTTAAATCATACCAGATCAGACTGCTGGGTGAACGAACTCCTAGCACCACCGTTGCTAGTCGAGATCCCCCTACCGTCCCGCTTGCTACACAGGTTCTTCGAGTTCTCTTTGAATTTTGTTTCGTATCTTCTTTTTCTCAGTACGCTATGAATGGAGTAAGGATCTTTGCAGGCATGTGTGTGTGCTTCTGTCCGGTCTTATACCAAGTGTCCATTCACAAATACATGTGATTAGTGTAAGTCCTCGCCGCTTTAGACCTGAATTCTCTCCGCACTTCAGGGGTAATGGCAGGCCTCCATTTGAAATGTTGCTATATGGTTTAATGATATGAAACATGAATCAATCCATCATTTATGATCATGTATTTGAAACATAACATTGAAACACATGTTCAAGATCATAAACCTCAAACCCCATATTTACAAAAATCGACGGATTTCCACAATCCGTCAATAATCCGTCGATATTTGTAAATATGGGGTTTGGGGTTTGAGTTCCATTAGTAAAATGAAAAAATAATTTTGCTAAATGTATATATAAGTAATAAAATAGTTTGATCATTTGGATTTTGGGGTTTAGGGTTTGATCTTTTAGATTTTGGGGTTTGGGATTTTAGATTTTCCAAAAAAAATTTAAACAAATTTTTATCAATATATCTCAAATGATACCGTAACATCTATATTAATAATAAATACTAAAATTACATATTTTTATGGTTTGATCTTTTATAAGTTACTAAATATTGTTTATAAACAGGTTTCCAACAAAAATAAAAATATGTAAAAAAAAGGGAAAATCGACGGATACCAGTAGACTGGTTAAGGCGTTAGTTTCGTCGTGACCGTTTTTGGCCCCAAAAAGAGTGATGACATTGATGTATTCCTTGGGGTTTATCTCAGTTTTTCCAAGAAGCTGGCCCATTGGTCTCTTGGAGGTTGATGTGATTTGTGCCACCTGATTATCCAAAGCTTTCAAGTGAGAAGCCATGCTTTAAATCTTAGCATGGAGATCATTAGTCTTGGAATTGATGTCTTTTTTAAACACCCCAAATTCAATGGGATTCTTTCCTTGTCCTTCCAATAATTGTCTTAACAACTTATTGGTTTGATCATGAGCATTGGATGAAGATGAGCTTCCTTGAGAATGTTGTGGAGGAGCTTGAGGGTTAGAGAAACCTGGTGGCATGTTGAAGTATCTCTACTTATGTTCGAAACCTCCTTAATTGTTGAATTAAGGCTTGGGTTGGAAACCGCCCTGTTGTTGTTTCTTCGAATGATAGACATGATCTTGTGGATTGGAAACACTGGTGTTGCGGTAGGAGAGGTTTGGATTTTGTTGATAGTTTTTGTAACCTTGATTGTAGTCTTGGTTACCAACATAGTTGAGCTCCTCTTGAATAGTATCTTATTGAGGTTGGTATTCCTCTTGGACATCGCTGACAAAGTTGATTTCTCCTTGTTGAGAAAGGACGAAATTGTCTAACTTGTCCTTAAGAGATTTCAAATCCTTCTTGTAACTACTATCTCCTCCAACATCCCTAACAAAACGATCACATTCATCGCCATAATTACTGTTACTCTGAGCAAGATTTTCAACAAGTAACAAGCCATCAGCTTTAGTTTGGCTAAAAAAATTTCCCTGGCTTGCGGTATCCAGCATCATCTTGTATTTAGGCCTTGATTGGTAGAGCATAGAGAAGAGCATTATGCTCCATGCTAATCCAATCACATATACTTAAAAAAGCATTTAGGTGAGCATTTAGCATATGCTAATGCTCCTCACCTCTATGCTCTCAAAATGAGCATTTCTTAAAGCATTGAGCATTAGAATATTATAAAAATATTAAAATCAAAATTTAAAATTATTTTATCTATGAAAAACCCCAAAAATAAATTTATATTCATTATAAATTACTACTAAAAATTATTTATTTGTTTTATTATATTTTAAAATTTATAAAATAATTATTTAAATATCATAATAAAACCATGATTTTAAATTTATATTTTAAAAATATATTTTAAAATACAATTTATTATAAATTTATTTGTTTCATTTTATAAATTATAAGATAATAATTATATATGGAAAAATTTATGAAATAAAATTATATAAATTTTTTATTTTTATTATAATAAAACTTATTGTACTAATTTTATATTATTTATGTGCACTAAATATTTAAACATTAATATATATATATATATTAATTTTAATATTACTACTTACTATTAATTTACTTAATCTATTTTAAAAATTATAAGATAATAACTTAAATTTAAAAATAATTTATGATATAAAATATATCAAATTATTTAATATATTAACTATATATAATACTTTAAAATAACTATTTTTCAAATATTTAGACGCAATTTTTTTATATAATCACATTATGTTTTCTCAATGAGCAAATTATACCTATTAAACAAGAGCATACAGCTTCTGCAGCATAGTGCTTATGCTGCATACAGCTTCTGCAGCATAGTGCTTATGCTACATACAGCTTCTGTTTTGCTATAAGCATTACCAATCGGGACCTTAGAGGCAATACCGCGGTATAGAGTACTAAGAAGACTCTCTCCCGAGAAACCATGATGTGGGAACGGGAGTGTGTAGCCATTGAAACGTTCTCATGCTTCACCAAAGGACTCATTTCCTCTCTACACAAAGCCTGATATCTTGTTCCTGATTCTCACAGTTCTTGATGTTGAGAAAAACTTGGTTAGAAACTCCTTCTTACAAGCGTCTCCAGTTTCCACTTAAGTAGTTGGAACGTTCTTTTCCCAAGTATCATCCCTGTCTCCTAAAGAGAACGAGAACAATCTGAGCTTGAAAGCATCTTCTGTCACACCATTTTTCTTGACAATGCTGCATAACATATCAAAATTGTCCAAATGGTCCAAAGGATCTTCCATGGGTAGACCGTGGAACTTTTTGTTTTGAACCATGTTGATGAGACTGGACTTGTTTACAAAGTTGTTGT
Source organism: Iberis pinnata (assembly GCA_900406425.1). Taxonomy (NCBI): domain Eukaryota; kingdom Viridiplantae; phylum Streptophyta; class Magnoliopsida; order Brassicales; family Brassicaceae; genus Iberis; species Iberis pinnata. The sequence goes on from OVBE01000146.1 coordinate 27,652, forward strand.
TGGCAATTGGTGGAGGACGAATGCATGTGTTCGCCATGAGCATTTGTTGTATCGTTTGCTCCAGTGGTCCATCCAACATTTTTGTTTCCCCTAGATTGTTGTTGTTTGGGTTGTCCATATCCAAATCCAAGCGACGAATATGGGTTAAACGCTCTTGTTCACGGCATGTCCTTGTGTTTTGACATTCGAGCGCTCGAATGTCCTCAACGATTGGAATAAGATGTGTAGGTCATCTACTTCTCAGGTTCATAAACCTGAAGTGCACAAACAAAAAGAGTAGAGAAATTAGCAAAATAAAATAAAGTGGGCTTAGTCCCAAACAAATTCAAAGTACTAATGGTTAATCTCGAACCTGAAATGGCAACGGCACCAATTTGATAAACAAGATTTTTGCAGATCCTATCTAAGCAAATATCTTAAGTATAATCATATCATCATAGTACTTAAGGATCAATATAATTCAGGAAGTATCAACACACTAGTCCTATAAAACTTCATTTATTCTAAGCTATAAGATTTATCATTGGTATAATTCAGTCATGCAAAAGTAAACAAAATCAAATAAAAGTGAACCAAAACTTAAAATTAAATTTGATGATAAAAGGCTACGGAAATACGTAAATGTTATTATTTCGGGTGTTCAAATGATACCTTATGATGCTCAATGCTAATAATCCATGCTAATCATTGGTCTAAGATTCCCATAGATACACTAATTCACTCTCGTGGCACTAATCCTTATCCCAATCATGCAATTAAAACAATCTTTGGGATAATCACATAATCATGAAACATTAAGATATAATCTATGATAAACCACTAAACTAACTAACACAATATCTTGGTTATGCCTCATTCAGCATACAACGATTGGTTCAGGAATTTTATCGAACACATTTCAGGCACAATTCATTCTATGATCTAGATTTAAGTGATCAAATTAATTCTAGCATTAAGAGTATCTACTGAATGAAGATTCAAGAAAAATAAATCATAAACATCATATTCTATCACCTAGTCATCCTAATATACCTAACTCATTTTCTTATTAAGGAACTACTCACTAATCATTGAGAAAACACAAAATCTTATGATAGAAATATGTTGAATCATTATTAGAAGAAGATTTGAATAAAATAAAAGCAATCAAAACAAAGATTCAAACTAAAATAAGCAAGGAATTCAAAGTGATTACAAGGATTTCTTAAGAGAAAAAAAGAAGAAGATAATCCTAAAATTAGGTTCAGAAACCTTGATATGACCTAATCTCACATGAATGAAATTATTATTGAATTTTCATCTCTGATTGGAAAGATGGTTCATAATTCTAAACAAAACTTCTTTGTGTTTATAATTCTAATATCAATGAAATTGCTAACTAATCTAATTCATGCATTAAGAACAAGCCTAGACTAAGAACCTAACAAATTCAATCTTTTATGTTAGACCCTAAAATTCAAACCTGGTTTCATGAAAACCCTTAAAACTTAACTATAGAACTGCTCAGACATTGTAAAGAAACAACAAAACAAAATCAGTAATCAATAAAGTAAAAATAAATATTATAAAGTAAGATCAGAGTTCATAAATTTTCTCCAAATACATGATTCAAAATTCGCCTCTCTGTAAACTCAAAGTTGTAAAAAGTGCGTAAAAAAAATCATCCACAAGGCCTATAGAGTTTAGAGAAAAAAAAAGGAAAAACTAAAAATATAAACGGTAGCCTAAGTCATTCTGGTCGTGATTTGGATCTATCGTTCTTTGAAGGACTAATCGATCTTCATGTCCGAAAAACTCTAGGAGCAAATGCCCAATCGATCCAGGTAGGGATCGATCGGTCTTCATGTACGTGACTATTCTACATGGATAGTGCCCGATCGATCCAGGATAGATCGATCGATCCAGGAGAGATCGATCGATCCAGGAGAGATCGATCGATCTCTCATTCTTGCCACTTAGCTAAATTCTTCTGATTTGTTCTGAAATGCATTTTTTCTCCAAAACGACATGACCACCTAGAATCATTTTACGTAGTTGATTATATGTTTATCACATAGTCTACTAATGTACCGAAGAAAAAATCTTATGTAAAAACCATATAATACTAAATTGCTTATAGATTATATATATATATATATATATATATATATATATGTATATATATATATATAATCATTATAAACTATGGTATTTACCGGGTTATGATCAATGTTTTAAGATCATGATATTTTATAGGTTGGATATCAGAATATTTTATATATAATAGGATAAGTTAAATATGATATTGATATATATATATATCAAAATGTAACATACCAATTATAATAATAATTACTTAAAATATAAATCAATATATAAAATTATTTTAAAAAATATATTGTGTTGCAGGTTAGGATTGTTACTTATAAGATCATGGTTTTTGCATATCGGATATTCAAATCTTATAATTTGTTGTAAGATGAGTTAAGTAAGATTTTTAAAAATAGTTTGATATAGTTATATAGCACATATCTTTTAAGTTTAATTGCATAGTTAGTGATAAATTTTATGTTGCTTAGAATTTAGAATATAACTTAAAAAATTATTTAGTCTAACTAAATAGTACATGATATACAAAATCAATTATGATACTTATCTTACATTATATATATATATACATATATATATATATATATCATTTTCGTGTTAAGTTAAACAAGATGATTTTTGAATAGTGTTCTAAACATAATGATCAATAACTTATATAAATATATATATAGTATGTAACTTTTTACAACTTCTTCTTTAACTAACTTAAATTCATATCATAAATAATATATATATATATATATATATATACTATAACAATTATCATGATATGACACTAGACTAAAATATAAGCTTTCATAAGAATATTTATCATATAATAATGCACACAATTTTTATACAATACGTTAAGTAAAATGAAAATCTCAAAAAAAATTGTAGAGCTGACATATAAGATTCCAATTCTTTTTTAAAATATATTTAAGATTACAAAATGTCTTTGTTAAAAGATGTTAAACCCCTAAATTCAAGAAATGAAACAGCTCTCCATTAGCTATTCTCATAAACCCACAAGTTCAAAAACGACTCACTAAGGGCACAATCTCTTCCAATTAATATAAATCTTACAATTAATAAATATCTTACAATTTTATAAATTAATATAAAAATCTATCATTTAATTATTACATAAAGTATTTATTAATAAAACATTATATTATAAAATAAATTACATAGTTATTACAAAACATACTGATACAATTATAAATAAAATTCAAAATATCAAATTATGAATTGTAATTTATTATTTGCGTAATATTTATATGCTAGGTGGATTCCAAGTGGAGCTTCAAGCAACCGACAAAAGCGAAATAAATCTTGACGTTATCCAAAGTCAAACCTTAGCAAGGGTCCTTGAATAAGTTTGTTACTGGAGTCATATGTTAACACTTGTTTTAACAAATTCATTTTATTTGGTTATTGTCTATGCACTATGAGATTGGGCCTGGTGATGGTTTGCAATCTTTATGTCAGTTTCCTAGAGTTTCAATGTGATGATTTTATAGAAATAATTTAAACAAATATTATAACTTTTTTGGTAAATTAAAAACATTATAACTTTAATATTAATACAATTCTTTAGCTACAAAATAATTTAACTTATATTTTGATAAACTCCGCGAAGGAACCGGACTTTTGACGGACCAGCCCTTTTTTATGCGCCGCTTTATCCTGAAAGGAAAATTCGCTTTGCTCCTCTGGACGCTTGGCGCTCCCGTGGTTCGCGAGAAGGAAAAAGGACTCATCCTTTGTTGCATCTGGCACGAGATGATAAAGAGAGAGCTTCGTCTATCGATGAATAGCGAATTGACGGAGCTCTTGGCATTGCTTTGTTTTTCTCTTCTTTCCTATCAGCGAGTTCCGATCCTTTTGTTCGTGACATATTTTTAATTATATTGATTTACCTTCTACTTTTTATATTTTTTCAAATGTAAACAATTTTTTCTTATGTATCTTTTAGATCGTATTTAAAAATCTTGCAACTATTTCCAACAAACTTTCTAGCATGTAACTTTAAGTATATTTTCTCAAATTTTTCAAAAATAACGGAAAATAATTTATCGAAAACTAAGAATTGATTTTACCATGTATAATATACGACTTACAAAGTTATGAGATTATATACTTCATTTTATGAATATCGAATATTAGGTATGTTAGTTAGGTTGAGTTTTAGTTTATAATCTTCTTTTAATTATCTTTGATACTTAAATCGATTGGTAAATTTTGGTTTATGTTAGGATATTATATACTTCATTTTATGAATGTCAAATATTAGATATGTTAGATTGATTTTTAGTTTATAATCTTCTTTTAATTATTTTGATGCTTAGTCTATTGGTAAATTTTGGTTTATAAATCATAGACACTTTTTTTACTAAAACTTGAATATATTAAAAATATTATTCTTAAAATTAATGTGACTATTTTTTGTATGTGAGTATAGTTTCCTTTTTAAATTTTTTTTCATATATTTTAAGGAAAGACATTACTTTTCATATTCCTCTCTTGTTATCTATTTATATAGATGTATAATATGTACTTAGTATATTGTTTAAAAGTTAATTTATTAAATTATGTAAATTGAAATTGAAGTAAATTGAAATTGAAATTTATATAAATCTTTCTAGAAATCTTTTCTTTCTCCTCCTTTGTGATTATAATCACCGATGTTCTAAAACTCCATTTATGCAGGTTAGGCGCCGAGGAAGATGCACCGCCACTATTTTAACATCGGCGATGAGAAATCAAGCAGAAAATTTTTTATCTAAAATCTTTGTTTTTGGTTATAAATCGATAAATCAAAGATATCTTGGTTGAATTAGAGGTGAAAAAGATTTAGAAATAAACTAATGAATTAAAAAGTGAAGAAAAATATTGCAGAGAGGTGATGGCGGCAGGTCTGTTTTGGAGAAGAAGAGGATACATTCCAAAATTACTATTTTACCCTTCACTAAAAATAAAAACTATGTAAACTACATCTGGAAAGAATCGAACCCGAAATGGATGAATAAAAAATAGGTTTGAAAAGAATCACACAGGAATTCACAAAATCTTAGAAACTCCAAATTCAGATGTCACATACTAAAAACATCAATCCTAGACAACCACTGCAAGTAAATTGCTTACCACCACATAACTAACAACATGTCTTTTACTCTAAATCTCGAATCAATCAAACTATCAAATCATTTCAACCAGCTCATTATATTCATTCAAGTGTAAAATGGTGCCTTCTTACTTATGGGGTATCGATCATCACGCTCAAGTATCTCTTCTATCAAAATGCCCATACCAAACAGAGCATCAATCGACTTCCGGTCATGATCATATTTCTTCCTTTCTCACTTCTCTTTTTGTTTTCTTTTCTTACTACTTTTTCTTTTAATTTCTTCACATTTCTGCGCATTTCATTTTTTTCTTTATCCTCTTTTTTTATTAGCAGCCGGTTTTCCTAGGATTGATTACAGATTTCTATATCACGCTTTCAATCATTTTTCTGTACTGTTTTTTATTTTCTGAAGGGAGAGGGAGAAACGACCCGGATCATACTAAAAAAATACTAATGTATGTGATATTTTCATATTTTAATATTGTAACTTTAATTTATATGTTTCTAAATATAAGATGTATAAACTAGTGTATATTTAAAATAAACCATAAAAATATTGGTATTCAAATAATTAATTCAAGACTTAAAAATATTAAATAAATAAATCTAGAGACCAAAGTGAAAAGACAAGATGACACTTCAAATTTGAAGTGTGAGAAAGTAGAGAATGTGACACTTCAAATTTGAAGTTTTGAAGTATCCCTTTGGAGGAGAAAAACTTCAAATTTGAAATTATAGAGTGTTCTTTGGAGATGCTCTTAGCTTTTTTTTACAAGTTGAACTTTAATTTTACTATTTATAGTTGTGTTCCTTTCCTTTTTAAATATTACTTTTCATATTTTGTGTAAGAATACTTAGACGTTAGTCAAAAAGTCTTTCAAACAAAAGAGATGTATAACGGTTACACCATCATAAGCGCGAAATGGCTACAAAAGTCTAGCTACATGGAACACCTAATCTTCTCGTCTTCTAGCAAATAAAGAGCATCAAGCTTTCTTCCTAGGGTCAAGAGCCTCTGAGTGATTTTTTTCCTTAACAACAATATTATATTCATCAAAAGTGAAAGCACAAGGATAATTTAAGTGACTTTAGACACATACAACAAAGACTTAGCAATGTCTGGACAAACTAATACATCTTTAAAGGGAATTGTACCTGACTTTATTGGAAGAGAAGCTTGCCCAATGTGTGTTATGGGCAAGAAGTTACCATCACCTACCACAGACCCTTGGTAAGGTTGAGACTCTTGAAGGTTATGAGGTGAGTTGGTAACATGAATTGTGGCTCCTGTATCAGGGAACCATTCACCTCATGAGTTATCTAAAATTTTTGTTATCCTCACAGCTGCTAAGGCAGTAGAAACATCTTGTTCTTGATCTTGATAACTGTTGTCAAACCTGTGCCAGCATCTCAAAGCATGATATCCCATTCTCCCACATATCTGACATGTTGGTTTGTTTTCACCATTAGGAGAGGCTGAAGAACCAAATGACAAGTTTTGATGAAAACCACGTCCTCTGGTTGAAAAGGACCCTCTACCTCAAGTACCAAACCTACCATATCCTTGACCTCGTCCTCTAGTAGTGTAATACCCATTGTTTGATGTTCTTGTAGTGTTGAAAGCCAAATAAGCATTAACAGATGGGGTATCATTATACTTCCTTAGCATGTCTTCATATCTCTTTAAACGATATGTATTATCTTCATATGTTTAGCCAAGAAAGGAGTCCCTTGAGTTTTCAATGGCTGTGATAACAGGTTCATAGTCTCTGCTAAGACCATGAATAGCAACAAAAAATTTCATCTTCTCAGTGACTGGGCTTCCAATCGATGTTAGTTGGTCGCATATGGTCTTTACCTCTATGAGATATTCCTCTATAGAATTATCTCCTTTAGATACAGTTTGTAACTTTCTTTGAAGCTCAAAGAGCCTAGAAGATGACACTCTATTGAAATGTTTAGCCAAATGAGTTTATACCTCTCGTGCTGACTTAGATCCAACCACCACACTCAGTATATCTTCTGTTAAAGATCCTTGTAGCCAAGACATAACAACTTCGTCTGCTCTAACCTATGAGATAAAATTTGGGTTTGGTGCTTTATTGTTTCTTCCATCAATGCCTGGTGTGATGATGAACTGAAATGGTTTTTGAGTAGCGCCATTGATGAAACCAAGGAGACCTTGACCAGAGAGAAGGGACTCAAACTTTGACTTCCACATAATATAATTTTTATCTGTGAGTTTCACATTAACACAGTTAAAAATGTTTAAAGGTGGGAAAGAATAGAGCTCTTCCATGGCTCTGATACCATGAAAGAAGAAACGAAAGTCTGATTCTTTTAGAGGTAAAATAGGTCTTTCATTTCTTAACATTCAGTACAAGGTGAGCTCACTATTTATACAAGAGATATATTTGCATTTTAGGTTAAATTTTAGTTGTGAGCTGCCACCTGTCTTCATTCCATTTGTTTCATATTCCCAAGCACGTCATATCTCTTATTCATTGGGATTGTAAATGGTGTGGTGGCTGCTTTGTACGATAATCCCTTTTCGCTCACTCTTGCTCTGTTTTTGTCTTTTGCAGGGTTTGGTCGAAGTTTTGAAGATGATTGTTGCTTTGTTGATTTGACCGTTGATTTAAGCTTCTTGTTGGGCTCAGCATTTACTTGATCAACTGCAAAGCACATTCATTTTGAGCATTGTCACCAATACTTCGCCAGTTCATGTTATCTTAAGAATTGTCTCCTTCGTATGCTCTTTTTAGTTATTTTCACAAAAATATTTATTTAATCTTATACTTTTTTAATATTTACAGTTGTAGGTGCGATTCTTGCCAAGCTTACTTTAGTAGGTGCTTTCATGTAAAACAACTAAAATCGCGCATACTCGCGGGTACAGGCCAAGTCAAATTTGATACTAAAAAAATATCTAAGCATGTACGTAGGTTGAAGGATAGTATTAACAAAGTTATCATTAGCCACCCCAAATAAATTAATTGGATAAACTTAAAACTACAATTGTTTTCTTGTAAAGTATTATCTGAATTAGAATATATCTATGTACTATAAAGAAAAAATTGGTTACATATGTACAAAATAGTTTTTACATTTTAGTGAGGAGGTATCTCTTAAAAATCTTTCCTATAGAATACTTCATATACATAAAGTACTATTTTATTCTTATTTAAATAAATAGTTTGTCAAACTTAAATTAATTCTTCATAAATTATATCTTAAAGAGTGAAATAAATTTAAGGAATATTTAGTGAGAATTATTGGTTATGGAATTTTAATAGATTAAAAATCCAAAAGAAATAATGTGCTATTGGATTAATGATTTTTAAAGTCTTTTTTAAATCATGTGTTATTTATTTAATGATTTGTAAATACTAGTTGAAATCTAGTGTCATTCATTTCGTAATTTATTAATGGATTTCAAAATTCACATTGTATTGTAATAGATTTGAAATCGTTTTAAAGTTAAATTACAAATCCAAATCTAAAGATAAATCGTGTTATTTCAAATTCATGATTTTGAAATCCATGATTTTCAAATTCTTATAGATTTATAAATCCATAAGATAACTAAACTAATAACATTCCCTTCAACCATTTAAATTCAATACCCTAAAAAATTATCCTAGATCTGCCTTTGTTCTTTCTTTTTCTCAAAGGGTAAGAAATTTTCTCGTGTCCACTGCCTCAATCAATTTTCTGCGACTCACTGGTAGTATGAAGCGAGCCACCGACATGTCCATCAAGCGAGACCACTAACATATCCACTACTTTCTAGATCTTTTAATTCGCGACTCCTCCATTATCAAAGTATATTTATTTCCTAATGTTTTTGCTATAAGTGTGATTTTGGAGAAAAAAAGAAGCAAACGTATAAACAAAATTATAATTTTCATATATATATATATATTTCATTAGGCCACAATAATAATGATTTTAGGAAGCAAGAGCATAATTATCTTTTTTAAATTTTCTTGTAAAATTTAAAACATTGTGTTAAGATCAAAACATATTTATTAAAATTTATAAATAAATTAACATCTTTAATTTTTGAACATCTTGCACCTCGATCCCTGGACTTATCGATAAGTCCAGCACCAACAAACTTTTCATATATTTTCACCTCAGATTCTTTCAACCTTCGTCCTCTCTCCTCCTCCAAATTTACCCCGACCTCCGACGGATAGATAATGTTGCGCAGAGCATTTCCAGACAGATCTGCACGCGACATGCAACTAGGGGATGGTGTGACTAGAAAAGAGGAAGCTCAAGGCGGGTCGAGTGATCAAAGGAATATGAGGCCTTTGGCATCAAGGCAGAGGTGTGAGAACAGTCGTCGTTGGAAGCCGCAGCAATGCTATCTCCGAAGGTTTCTATGTACGTCCCTACACGTTGAAAACTACTCCTCCTCTCCATAACCGGTTGTGGAAAACACCACTAGATTCTCCAATACGAGATCTCGGGTGGGAAATGGTGACAGTCTTGAGTCAGTGCTGCGTCGGAGTTACCATCGGATCACCGGAGAATCTTATCCAGTAGGGTTTACATCTTTGTCGGAGGCGGCAAGTTGAAGATTTCCTTCTTCTTGTTAGGGTTTTTAAGTTCTTTTCATTGGGCTCAGGCTTAACTTGGATTTTAGGATGTCTAATTTAAATTTGTGAGTTTAGATAGGTTTTAGGTTTGATTTTATTTTCATAGGGATATATTTAAATATGAAAAATAGAAAAACTATTTTAAAAAGAAAAAATGGGACAATTAGTTAAAAGGGTTTATTTTTTCTATGTTTTTAAAATTAGACTTTTATTACACAATTTTGTAAAACTAAACATTTTTAAAATCTAAGTCTCTTTTACCTTGAACAATTTTTTTTTTAAAAAAACTGTTTTCTTTTAAATTTTTGTCATTTTTACAGAATGACCGTTGTGACCTGGAATGGTCGTTCCATAATGTCCCGTAGAGTTTCTGGAACATATTGGTCGTTCTACCTTAAATTTTTTTCTTTTTTAAGTTTCCGGTTTTGGTTAGAAATATAGGTGAGTTACGTTATAATTTTTAGTTAATTTAGATGAAAAAATTCATATATAAAAAACATAATATAATGTAAGAAAAATGAAAACAACCAACAAGAAAATGTATAAACACAAAAATCAATTATTATTCGTGATTCTCCAAAACAACTACATAACATTGAGTAATGTCAAAACATATTTACCAAGTGTTGCTATTGTCTGTTCTCAAAGTTATGAATATGATATGCAATTCAAAGAAAGAAAATAAAAAATGACATTGAATCAAACGTAAACAAATTTTTACATAACATGTTGCTCAGTTGTGTTTTTCATTACTACTACTACGTTCAACTGTCACACACAAACACATCGATTTCTCCTTTTTGAAAAATCCAAACAAAATTATAACTTGACGGTCGTTGTGACAATCATTGGTAGAGATTCTAAGTAATCAACCAACTCAAAGGGGAGTAACTGATTTCCAAATCAGTCGTGCCCAAATCCATATTGAAGTCTTCTAAAACCATCATCTTCATTTCTTGCAAAATAGAATTAGTTTTCAAACCAATCATTCTACCATGTTTCTCTTTATCAGTGATGAACCTCCAAAATTATTGCCAAACAATCTCCATATACCACACATCGCATAGATGTGTATCAAATTTTTCTGCCAAATAATAATCAAGATTAATTTGGTTTTTAACAGATATTCCATGTTATACATATATACTAAATATATTCTTTTATGAAATATTAAATTTGTTGACCAAAAGAGTAAAAGGTTGTTATGTACAAGATGATATTGTGAAAGCTGTACATGACGAAGAGAATCAAAATTAGAGAAAGCTTAGGAATAGTAGGTCGTGAGGGTTTGTTCTTAGGTGAGGGGTGTGATCTTGGTTTACCTCATTAAAACCTGAATCTAGAAAGCGCAATAGAATATAACTATAAGCAACAAGAAGAGTACAAACGTTCTACCACCACCTAAGAAATGCATAAAATGACACCCGGATGAGCATGTCATGTGGAACAAATCTTGGCTATAAGACTAGGGATGCACAACTAGCCAATGGTCCCTGAGCTGATGAGTGGTGATTGGGGATTATATTGGAGGCTGGAGATACGATCACGAATGCCTTGAACAATGCGGTTGCATATGTAAGTGTGAGACTGGGGCGGCTTGTTATGAATTCGCGCATTCCTTTCTCACCAGATGTGGTAGATCGTTGATTGGAAGCAAAGCTTGAGGAGAATTGCATCCAGCCGACTATGGGATGAGTGGCAAAGGCCACAGAGGGTTGGTGACCAATCCGGAGTAATCTGATGACGAAGTAACGGCAACGCAAGGTTGGACCACAACGTGAAGGTATAAGGGCATGAAAAAAACAAATGATCTCTTATTTCGTCCAGCTCCCCACATAGGATGCAAGGCTGATGCCCTCCCTAGGTATGCATGCGTCTTCCGGTTGCTAGTCTGTCAAAAATAACAAGCCAGGAAATGAAGGCATAACGAGGAACAAATTGGGAAAACCAAATAGTGTGAGTCCAAGGTAAGGTCGGTTAAGAGCGACTTAGCTATTTCCATGTTTTTTGCGGAGGAGAACCATTCTTTGAAGTCATTGACATGGTTCCAAAGAGCTTGATCAGGATCCATATGCGGTTGTGGCAGCGGTAATTGGGTGATTCAGTCGTATAGATCATGCAGCTTTGGAACTCGGGGCCGAAGCAGCCGCCATCGCTGCGCCGAAGTTGCATCCGCTATAGTAGCCTGGCGAGGGATGTTAAATTCCCGGAATCCCGCTGGATCTGCAATATCACTCAAAACACCCAGGGGGGGGGCAAGTCTCATACCAGAATGAAGTATGACGTCCATTTGCAATTTGTTTTTGAATGAACCGGTGTGCAATAGGACGGAGTTGCAGGAGCTTGCGCCATACCCATAAGCCGCAATCAGGGAGTGAGTTGTCCCAAAAAATAGAGTCTCGGAGGAGATGCCTATGAATCCAACTAGACCAGAGGGAACGTTTAGATGCATGGAGTCTCCAAATGAGAGAGAGGGAAAATACGAGGGACGTGTCCTCAGAGCTACTGACGTCCAGGCTTCCAGCAGCTAGGGGCTTGCACACATCATGCCATGAAACCTTGGATAGATGATGATTTGTTGGTAACCCAGACCAAAGGAAGTTGCTGCATAGACTATTGATCTCGCGAAGACATCATTTGGGAAGGCGGAAAACAGATTGCCAAAAATTGATCGTGGTAACGATACAGACTTGATCGATTGTAAACGACCTGCAAAAGAGATTAAATTCATAAACCAAGTAGACATTCGAGTTCGAATTCTATCAACAAGAGGGAGGTAATCATTTCGAGAAAGCCGCTGGGTGGTTAAGGGATGCCAAGATAACGAACATGAAGCGCTTCTTGTCTAAATATTCCAGAATAATTTTCAATGTAACGTAGAAAATCTATTTCATAATCGTGTCTTTCAAACATGCATATTCTTGATTGCTATTTCATACTACTTATTTTTTGTCTTCAAGAAAATATATTCCAGAATGAGTGAACACAATAAAAAATCTATTCGAGAACACATCATATTCTAGAATATACTTTCTAGAAAAGTTCATATTCTAGAATAGATTTTCCAGAATAAGTCATATTATAAAATTCTATAATAGATTTTTCAGAAGACGTCGTATTCTAGAATAGGATTTCCAGAACACGTCGTATTCTAGAATAGGATTTCCAGAACATGTCGTATTCTAGAATACATTTTTCAGAAGGTTTCATCTTCCTAAAATCACAAACGATCAACTCAAACATTAATTTTGATTTTTAATAAAAAATCACTTGAATCTAAGAGATCATCTCAAAAAAACTACAATAAAAAAACAACCCTCCACAATATCGTTTATGTGATAGATAAACAAGTAAGCGGTAGATTATGTTATAAGAAACTAAAAATGTCACATTTAAATATCAAAACATTAACAAAACCGATAAAAACGAATTTGCATATACAAAAGCTTATCTTATATGTCAACTTTGATCATATACTACTTGATGTTTTTCTTTGTGAATTTTAATTAAAAAGTTTTGTGGATATGTGTTTAGAGAAATTTAGATATGAAAGGAGCATGTAAAATAAAGAGAAAGAAAAAACATTGTATAAAATTGTTGAGAATCAAATCTTGTTAATATTTTATAAAAAATATTGTAGGAATATTAGTAGATAAGGATAAGATAATAATATATTAGATATAAATTGATTTTTTTATAAAAAAGGTTAATTGTACAAACATAGGAAGGAAAATCTCTTTTAGCTAATTATCTTAAAAAAAAGTTTTCCAAATACTATAGGGGAAATTGACTGAAAATTAATTATAATAACGCGTGAGTGTAAAAATGGGCCTAACATCTTGTACTAACTCAAGGAACACAACCCATTCAATAAAAATTAAGAGTTCTAGATATTGGAAGTGAATAAATATTATATATTCCTAGTCAAATAGTAATTTATGATTCACTTACATATGTATCTCATATTCTTTCATAACCAAATTCATCGTTATTTTTCTCTTTCTGTCCAGATTTCAGCATATCCATTATATTAACGCACACATCAAAGCTTAACATTAAGAGTTAGTGTCATCCTCCACCACATAGACAACAGTGATAATATTAACACAGATTGAGATTATGGAGAGAAGGTCCCTTGAGATTGAAACGACGAATCACCAAGAACCCTACTCCGCCGTCAATGTCGGTGGTTCTGATTTGATATCCACCGTTGATTCGTTCGACGATGACGAGGAAAAGCTCGTTTACAGAGGCTGGAAAGTCATGCCTTTTATCATTAGTAACGCTTTTTTCTCTCTTCCTCAGACAACGTTTATTCTTTTTTTGTCACTTTCCTCTTTCTTTATTGATTTTGTGTTTGCTTTCTCGGAATTTAGACATGCCCCTCATAAAAACCATATATATATTAAAACATTATATGTCTGTGTGCTGTTTCAATTTCATATCTGAAAAAAAAAAAAAAAACTATATCTGATTGAAACCCTCATCAACCTAACATGAGAGATTTCTTTCAGAAATTATATATATATTTCAAAAATAATCTACCAGATCTATCTAATGAAAAGAAAAGGAACTTACAATTTTTTTTCTTAAATTTTTTTTAATTTTCCGTGGAAACATACTCTGAACCATGCAAATAAGTTTTTGAACATATCCATAAAATTTGAGAATTTTGTACGTTGAAAGACAAAGTTAGTTTGTTGGAGTTATACTACTTAAATTTGTCTGTTTCTGTTTCAGAATTGAACCTTTAATCTAAAAAGTTTGTGACTTTATGATAAATCTACTTTGGTTGTTGGCAAAACTAATAAGAATAATTATGATTATTGACAGCTAATGAAACATTTGAGAAGATTGGGATTGTTGGGACATTATCAAATCTTCTGGTGTATCTTACTTCAGTATTCAACTTAAAGAAATACACAGCAGTAACAATCATCAGTGCCTTTAGTGGAACAATCAATTTCGGGACTTTCTTGGCTGCTTTTCTCTGTGACACTTACTTTGGTCGTTACAAGACTCTCAGTGTAGCTGTCATCGCTTGTTTCTTGGTACTAATAATCTTTAATTACTATTAACTAAACCGGTCTGTTTCCGTTTCCTTTTGCTAAACCGAAACGCTTTCAATATTTTTTTTTGGCAGGGATCAGTTGTGATATTATTAACGGCTGCAGTTCCAGCATTGCATCCAGTTGCTTGCATAAACAGGCAATCGTGCCAAGAACCAAATGGTGGCCAGATTTTTGTTCTGCTGTGTGGTTTAGGACTTCTTGTGGTAGGAGCCGGTGGAATCAGACCGTGTAATTTAGCGTTTGGTGCTGATCAGTTTAATCCCAAATCGGTATCAGGAAAAAAAGGGATTGACGCTTTCTTCAATTGGTATTTCTTTACCTTCACGTTTGCTCAGATCATCTCGCTCACACTAATTGTGTATATCCAGTCGAATGTAAGCTGGACTATCGGTTTGAGTATTCCGGTCGGTCTAATGTTTATGGCCTGTGTGATATTCTTCTCTGGCCATAGATTATATGTAAAAGTGAAAGCCTCTGGTAGTCCACTGGCTAGCATTGTCCATGTTATAGCAGCATCGATCAAGAAACGAAGATTGAAGCCAGTTAAGCAGCCTTCGCTTGATCTGTACAATCACATTCCGCAGAATTATGCAAATTCTATTCTAAAATACACTGACCAGTTCAGATTCCTCGACAAAGCTGCGATTATGTCCCCTGTGGACAGGCTGAATTCCGATGGATCGGCTTCTGATCCATGGAAACTATGTACAATGCAACAAGTTGAAGAAGTGAAATGCATTGTAAGAGTGATTCCAATCTGGTTTGCTTCTGCGATTTACTATCTCGCTATATCTATGCAAACGACTTATGTGGTCTTCCAAGCGCTCCAGAGCAACCGAAGAATGGGTTCTGGTACCTTTACGATTCCTAGCGCGACTTATGTGGTGTTCTTGATGATAGGTATGACTGTTTTCATCGTAATATACGACCGTGTTCTTGTCCCAACGCTTAGAAGAATGACCGGGGTAGAAACTGGATTAACACTCTTACAAAGAATCGGAGCAGGGATTGCCTTTGCGATATTGAGTTTACTAGTTTCTGGGTTTATAGAGCAACGGAGAAGAACCATTGCATTGACACTACCGACAGTTGAGATGGGGACAACAGGAGAAGTCTCTTCAATGTCTGCACTTTGGCTGATTCCACAGCTTACTCTTGCAGGCATAGCAGAAGCTTTTGCAGCCATTGGACAAATGGAGTTTTACTACAAACAGTTTCCTGAAAACATGAGGAGCTTTGCGGGTTCCTTCTTCTATGTAGGTTCTGGAGTTTCGAGCTACCTCTTTAGCTTCATGGTCACGATTGTTCATCGAACAACTGCAAATTCTCCTACAGGGAATTGGTTACCCGAGGATCTGAACAAAGGGAAACTTGAGTACTTCTACTTTATGCTCACAGGAATCATGGTAGTCAACATGGCTTACTTCTTGTTAATGGCTAAATGGTATAGATACAAAGGCACTAACGATGAGATCAATGAAGAAGCGACCAAGTCGCAGCAAGATAACAACTCTGTTTGATCTCCTACTCTTTCATGTTGTAACTCTAGCTCAATTGAAATGAAAAATATCATTTCCTCTTTTTGGACATTGTACCATATGGGGTTAACAATATATTTTCCCTTTAGCAAATTTTATATAGCATCAAATTTCACCAACTTATTAAAACATCGTTTAAAATATATATCTAACCACTTTCAAACTTATTATATACACACAAATTAATAATTCTAAACCAGTCTATACATGATGATTGGCTTAATAATAACCATTACTATTGACGTAAACCTAAACTAGATGTAAACTGTTTATAACCCGATCGAACCAAATAACTAAATCCACAAATCTAATATCTCTAATTTCAAATCCCTAGCCCTAATGATAAAGAAGGGTCAAATTCCGAATAAAAAAAAAAAAAAAAAAAAAANAACATATAAGAAGACATGATTATTTTCGTCGGAATTTTTAACCGTTTTTTATCCGTCTGAAATTTCCGATGGGTTTAAGTCCGTTAGTGTTTCTAACGGAAAATCAACTGATTTCATTTATTTTTAAAAGCGTATGATATATCCATTTAACCATTATAAAGTATATATTTCTAACGGATCATCATAATTCGTCAATTCCATTGTTTATAAAAAGCAGAAGGCTCAGACCCATATATGTACTCATAAGAACAAGCTATTTTCTCTCTCAAAATTTGATTATTTCTATAAAAATTGTTTTTATTGATCGATGGACGAACCAATGGTGGATCCATCAAATTTACTTAGAGGCGGTTATGCAAAAAATGTAGGCGAATTCATGGAATTAACTTGCCAACAACCTTTAGCTTTGAAAACACGTAAGTTGAAATATCCATATTCAATTTGCAGAAATTCGCACCATATCAGGATTGATTTAGTGTGGAAATCTCTTGTTTTGCAATCGGTTTATGGATGGTTATATGGTTTGGTATTTGCATGGCGAAAGATCAAAAGGTAGTAGTAGTGAATCATATGCGCTAATAGTTTAGAAAAACAACCTAAAACATACGTATATTATGGTGTTGATACATTTTAGATGGTGAATGATGCATATCATGATAATGTGGAATCAACAGGCATATAACAAGAAGGCAAACCAAATTTAGAACTAAAAAGGTTTTATGGTATGTTAGATGCGGCTAAGCAACCGTTATATAGCAGATGCTAGAATGACCATTCACTTTTAACATCTATCTACAAGTAGATTGATGAAAATTAAAACAAACTACAACTAGGCGGAGGTGTGTTAACGTGATAGCTAAGTTTTTGAAAGATGTTTTGCCAAAGAAAATCGTATTTTCCCTCCACGTATTACAAATTTCATAAACTTGTTACTAGTCTTGATCTTCCGTATGAGATGATTGATATCTGCATCGATAACAATATAATTTATTGAAGAAGACACACAAGATATCGCATCTATTGTAAGCTTTGATATCAAGATAGTAGAGGAAGAGTTCATGTTTCATATAAGCGGATATGGTATCTACTATTGACTGTACGTTTGAAGAGATTATAGCAATCAAAGTGAACATCTAGGTCGATGAGATGGCATGCAAAGTAGACATCATATTGTGAAATCACTCATCCTTCATATCCAGAAGCGTGGAGGTATTTTCAGTCTATGTATCCGAATTTTGCGTATTAGCGAATTAATGTGTACTTATGTTTGTTTACAGATCGTTTCGACCCATTTGGAAAGCATAAAACACAATACTCGTTGTCGCCTGTGATCGTTACACCGTATAATATGCCATCATCTTTATGCATGCATCGAGATTTATTTTTCTTAATTATTCTCGTTCCAGGTTAAGAGCATTCAAAGAGAGTACTTGATGTACTCTTGCAACTACTAATCCAATAAGTGATTTTCCTGTCTTTGGTATGTTGTCTGGATGAAAAACTCATGAATGTTATCCTGTCATCTTCTATTTTACAAACAATGGTTTCTATGTTTCAATTACCTTTCTCTGCTAAGTCATTAATGGTTAAGTCTTTCTTTGCTTGTTCTTCAAAGAAAGGTAGAGAAAACAACATACACGTAAAGGAAAAGAGAAAATTAAAATTGAAGAGTTTTTTACAATCATTTTATCGCTTTATGTCTTTTAGTTTCGATTTTGTATTTTTACACAAAGAAATAAATTTGGAAAACAAAGATCTAAAATAACTTTTTGAAAAGAATTAAAAAAATGAAAATAATGTTTTTAATTTTCCTGAACATTATTTGGTTCAAATAGGGAAAATTGCATTTTTAATCTTCAAAATATTATCACTTTAAATATTAACAATTTCGCACTAACACTTTAAACCTTCATACTATAAACTATTACAAAACAAACTATAAAACTTCTTATTTTTTTATTAATTTTAAGGTTTATATGTTTATGATTAATATGAAAGGCATATATTCAGTTAAAATATTAAAAGTTCATAAAATTACATAAAATATTTGAACCTTCAAGGTACAATATTTTAATAAATTTATGTGTTTTTTTAAAGATTAGAGGATTCGATTCAATAATTAAATTTTGAATTAAATGTAGATTTATAGATATTTTATTTATATTTTAATTTTTAAATATATTTTAATTTTTAAATATATTTTATAACTTAAACTTTATATATATATTTGTATATTTTTTTGAAATTGGTAATTTTTGAAAGAATTATGTCATCTCACCACATAACATGGCATGCTGACATGATATAATAATACCATATCATCATGTCTCGTCTTGACGTGCATCGAAAGTAAGGAGTTTAACCGTTTGTTTTGTAAAAGTTTTAATGTGTTAGTGTTAAAATGTCAAGGTTTAAAGTGATAATAAGCTATATTTTCGAGGTTAAAAATGCGAATTTTCTGATTTAAATACACAAAAGGGAGAAAGTAAAATAAAGAGAAATACAGAAGGAGAAAACAAGGATGAAAAAGTTTGACAGTTTCTTTGTATATCACATAACTCTTGATAGGTTAAATTTGACCGGCATAAAAGAAGCACTTATATTCAGCCAAACTCTTGATATATTAAATTTGGAAATCGCCTTCAACAGATTTAGACAACGGTTTATTAGTTCATCAAGTCTCTTAGCTATTCTTCCTTGCAGAGTAGGCACAGTAAGCCGCCACTCCAGCAAATGCAGCAGCCGTCACTGTAAAATTTAACATCACAAACACAAATCAGTTTTTGGTTAAACTCGATATTGACATTTTGAGCTTACTAATGAAAGTATGAAACAAACCTGAGGCGATAACAGCCGAGTTGTTACTGTCCTTAAGTTTCGTAATTACACAGTTCGATTCAAATCTCTTTCGATGTCGCTCTATATCTGAAGCCTGCATTATAAGATATAAGAGAAGAATTATGAATGAAAAAGTGGCCGTGATCAAATGGTTAAATCCACATTTGCAATTTTACCAATGTTATAGGGATTGGTTATGAAGATTAAAGAAAAACTAGGAATGTTAAATATGTAATGAATCATATACCGAAAGTTTTCCGACAATCATATGAGCTTTGTAGTAGACATTTTTAACTTTATCATCATCATCACCCCAAGCTTCTTCAAATTTAGTGATCAAATCTTCAGTTACAAGGTCAACACCTCGTTCTTTAGCTTTCATTGCAGGTTGCCAAGTTCTCAAGAACCCTATAAACCCTTTAAGTGAAAGCTTAGAAGGTGCGTTAAGCATTATAGGCTTTCCTTCTGATCCCATCCCTATACTTTCAAACGGAAACGGCAGCGTTTTGTAACCATCAAAAGCAAGGTTCATTATCGGAGTTCTAAACGGTAACGTTGAATCCACAAGACGTTTCATGATGGCGTCTACTTCAGGGGAGATGACTAGATCGTTGCAGACCCAAACTGCGATTAGTCCTCCTTCTTTGCGAAGAACACGTTTTGCTATGTTGTAGAATGGTGCGAGATCCAAGTAGTGAACGGCTTGTGCAGCTACTATGAGATCCACGGAGTTATCTCCTCCGATTAGACCAACCATTTGGTCTTCGGACATCGTTGTCGGAGTATGATGGTATGTGATTCTTTCGTGTTTGAATGCTCGTTTTAGCAGTGCTTCGCTTATGTCAGTCGCCACAACTTTCTCGAAATACTCTGCAACCTACAAAATGGAAAAAAATTGAACATGTTCTTAAACTTAGTTTTGACAATAAAAAATGGGTGGTGTTTGCTATGTTAGGTCTCAGGATCATAAATATAGAATAAAACTACTTCATCTTCTTGGGAAATTTTTAGAAAGGGAGGGAACTTTTCGGGAAGAAGCTTACACCAATGGCGGCTTGACCGTTGCCGGTACCAACATCCCACGCTAGTTTGTGTTGACCGGTACGAGCGGCAAGCTTCGTGTACCAATCGGTTGGATATAACGGCCGTGCGCTCAGGTAAGCATCAGCTTGTTTATCAGACATAGCAGCCATAGTTTTTCTCTGTTTTCTACTTCTGCTTCTATCTCTGTGATTCACTATTAGTGGTCGTCTTTTAAATACTGATTGTACTCTTGCCGAATAATTTGGCCAAGTCAAGTCAGATCTGGCGACGAACCATTTTAATTTTTTAGTCCACTCTTGTTGTATATAGTTGACTTTTCTTTCATTTCGCTACTAATGATTAGTACAGAATTGATATCTTACGTCTACCACTCGACATATTTTAGCAGAGAAGGTGAGAAAATTTTAAAAAATCAGATTTAATTCATTAAATGACGTCACTTTAATTAACATAAGAAATTGATTGTTATTAAGGGAAGAACCTACTGAATCAGAATAATCAATGTATGCAAGAGAATGTTGATACCGAGGCTGACACCTCCATCTAGGATCCGATCTGGAGATTCAGGCTGTTACATCTCATTCTGGATACGCTGACGTGGTCATGGACCTCGAATTGAATTCATTAACTTGGGCCCAAGTAAGCCCAACCCGATGTTATTAACAGAAGACGAGGTCACCTCGGTAGAAGGAGGTTAATCAAGAGTAACAAATATCTTCTTTAAAGGATAATTCCAAATTTTGTTATGAAATATTGCCAAGTATTTAGTAGGAATATTATGTAAAATAGATTTAACCTAATTCTCTATCATTCATCAATACACACAAAATAATTCTTAAGAGCAATTTTAATCATTCGGTTTTATTAGGTTGAATCCTTGGTTCAACACTTGTCGCCGTCTGTGGAGAACCTTTTTCACAAATCAAAAAGATCACGTATATTGACAGAACACGGAAAATCATCCAACGATGAACGACAATCATAATCAAAACGAGGGGGAGAATATGCCGGATCCCGAAAACATCAAGAACACGGAAAGTCACTCTAGTATGACTGGCGTTTCAAAGGCGAACTACTTATAAATCAACCTCGAACCCTCGAGGACGTGCTCCATCGTGTTAGCCGATTTATTGAGGTCGAGGAAGAAACAACCATCATAGCCAAGAATCATCTTGGAAAAAGGCAGAAGCATCTCTCCCAAAGAAAAACGCAGATCACCCCATCGAACCAAAACATCACTTCTCCCAAAATTACTTCAGCAACAGACCAAAAGGAGTTAACACAATAACCACGGAAATGACAGTAGCTAGCGAAAAAGTGGTGCCGAAGGAGGGAAATCAGGAGAGCTACTGCGAATTTCACAAAAGGAAAGGACATACTACAGAAGAGTGCAAGCACCTCCAGAATATTCTCCTAGACAAATTCCGAAGTGGCGAGATCGCAGCCGAGATGATCGATGGTTAGAAACAAGGCTGAGGAAAAGGAAGAGAAAAGGTAAGCCACACGCAGAATACCAACAGACTACCCATAGCAGACGATATAGCCCATCCACAAGGCTAGCACCAGCAAGACGAATCAGATAGTCAGGATGACGATGTGCGCGACGACGTGCTCCCAAACCCGAGGAGAAGAATAAACTTCATAATGGGATGATTGACATAGTGCAGAGACTCCGTCATGTCAATCAAGGAATTAAGCCGCCGAGCTTCAGTCGCATCAAAGCTTAGACCTGAAGCAGTTCTGGGACACACTCAACCAGACCACAACGATTGACCAACAGCGATACCTACGGACTGAGCACCTCCCACAATAATTTCCTAGTCATCGAACTAGTCATCGCAAATACCAAATTTTCAAGGATCCTCATCGATACACGAAGCTCGGTGGATATCATCTTCAGGGATACGTTGGCAAAAATGGAGATCAGCAACGATGCCATTTAGACCGCAAGTCACCCATTTACAAGCTTCAGCTGAGATACAGTAAACACCATCAGAACAATCTGACTACCGGTTCAAGCAGGATCCCAAACTATATTCGCCAAATTCATGGTCATCGACAAACAACTAACGTTCAACGCGATAATGGGGACCCCCTGGTTATACGACACGAAAGCTGCAGTATCAACCTACCACCAGTGCATCAAATTCCCAACCACTGCCAGAACCCACATTATCAGGGGAAATCAAAGAGTCTCCCGAACTTGCTTCCTCACAGAGCACAAACAGTGGGAGAAAACCGTCTTATAGCAACTATATCACCTAGGGGGCACCGAACCCAAGACATCGGACACTATCAGGAAAGCTCCCCCTAATGTGAGCCTATCGATCAAGTCAATATCGATGAAGAACAACCAGATCGGACGGTAAGGCATCGCCAGTAAACTCAACCCCTACCTACGCGAACATCTTATCACCTTCTTCAAAGGAAACACTACGACATTTGCATGGTTAATGGACGATATGAAGAGGATAGATCCCGTGATCACCTATCATGAACTAAAAGCGGACCCAACATTCATACCCATAAAACAAAAGTGGAGGAAACTAGGACTAGATCGCTCTCAAGTAGTGAACAACAAGGTTGAAGGACTTCTAAAAGAAGGCTCGATCGCCGAAGTCAAATATCTCGAATGGTTAGCC
This sequence comes from Iberis pinnata, assembly GCA_900406425.1. NCBI lineage: Eukaryota > Viridiplantae > Streptophyta > Magnoliopsida > Brassicales > Brassicaceae > Iberis > Iberis pinnata. The sequence goes on from OVBE01000146.1 coordinate 50,979, forward strand.
AACCCCATGGTCATCAAAAAGAAAAAATGGAAAATGGTGAGTGTGAATCTATTTTACCGACCTCTACAAAGCCTGTCCAAAATACTGCTTCCCATTACCGCACATCGACCGCCTTGGAAAAGCAATTGTAGAAAACAAGCATCTTTCCTTCATGGACGTTTTCTCCGGGTACAACCAGATAATGATGCATAATAACGATAGAGAGAATACATTGTTTATCACATATCACAATACGTATTGCTACAAGGTTATGCCATTCAGACTTAAAAATGCAGGAGCAACCTACCAACGGCTAGTAAATCGCATGTTCGCAACCCACTTCGGCCGGTCAATGGAAATTTATATAGACGACATGATGTTGAAATCTCTAGTCACCGAAGATCACATTCAACATTTTCAGGATTGCTTTGGCATACTCAACAAGTACAACATGAAGCTCAACCCATCGAAATGCACGCTCGAGGTCACGTTAGATGAATTTCTTGGTTATGTGGTCACCAAGCAAGCTATCAAAGCGAATCCCAAAACAGATAACAACTCTCATCGATTTACCCTCCCCCAAAACTACCAAACAAGTCCAACGTCTCACCGACCACATTTCCACGCTCAATCGATTCATTTCTCGCTCAACCAAACACTGCCTACCTTTCTACCAACTGCTCTAAGGGAATAGACGATTCGAATGGGATAGTGAGTAAAAAAAGCGTTCCAACAACTGAAGTCCTGCCTCTCACAACCACCCATCTTAGCTAAACCAGACAAAGAGGAAACACTCCTCCTTTACATCTTGGTGTCCCCGGCCATGATTAGCGGTGTCCCTGGCCGCGATTAGCAGTGTCCTCGGCCACGATTAGCGGTTTCCTCGTCAAGGAGGATCGTGGTGAACAGCATCCAATATTCTATATCAGTAAAACCCTTACAGGAGCGAAACTCAATTACCCAATCATGGAAAAACTCGCGTTTCCAGTCGTCATGACCGCGCGAAAGCTATGTTCGTACTTTCAGTCTTATCCAATCGTCGTCCTAACAACCTACCCCATCCGCACCACAGTCCAAGAAAATGATTAAGTGGGCCATCGAGCTCAGTGAATATGATATTGAATACTGCAGACGAACAAGCGCCAAAAGTCAAGTGTTAGCTGATTTCATCACGGACATACCACACGAGCTTGTGGATAGCGAGATAAAAAACAAAACCTAGAAGTTATACGTTGATGGATCCTCCTGTCTCCAAGGCGCTGGCATTGGCATCCAACTCGAGTCACTGATGGGTGAAGTCTTGGAACAATCTTTCCGCCTTGGCTTTATCGCGTCCAACAACGAAGCAGAATACAAAGCCATAATTTCTGGCCTATGCCTTGCGAAAGCCTCGGTGCCAAACTAATTCATGGCTCCATCGGCTCTCAGTTGGTCGCTGGTCATTAAAATGGACAATACGATGCCAAAATGAACGAATGGACAAGTACCTCGCAGTGATAAAACATATCTCATCACAGTTTGACGCTTGTCAAATCACCAAAATTCCAAGAGCAGATAATCGAAATGCTGACGCACTAGCCGCAATTGCTTCGGGACCAAAGGAGCGTAGATAAATTCATCTCGAAGTCATTGCAAAACCAAGCATAAACCCAGACGTCATCACAACAATCAACACTGATTATGCCGTAAGTATAGACACCACGGACACCGGCACCAAAGACTAGCAAACCGAGATCTTCAACTACTTACTCACGGGCGTTGTTCCAAGCGATAAGTGGAAGGGACATTGTCTCAAGGCACGAAGCGCAGATTACTTCATGGTCGATCAAGCCCTCTACCGAAAAAGCACACACGACATACTCTTAACATGTGTTAACAAAGACGAAGCAACCAAGATCATGACTGAAGCTCACGACGATGCCGGTGGAAACCACTTAGGGGGACGATCTCTCGCCCTTTGAATAAGACGCCATGGGCACTACTGACCCACCATGACCACCGATTGCCATGATTATGCCAAAAACTGCGAACAATGTCAAAAGCACGCACCACTCAACCATGCACCCACAGATCTACTCAGGTTGGCAGCCACTCTATACCCATTCATGAGCTGGGGGATGGACGTAGTTGGCCACTTCCCCGAATCAAGGAAGAAGAGATACTTGCTCGTTATGAACGATTATTTCACCAAATGGGTCGAAGCCGAAGCTTATTACGAGATACCAGCCGACGAGGTCCAAAGCTTTATCTGGAGAAATATCATATGCCGACACGGATTGCCATACCAAATCTTCATGGAAAACAGCACAAATTTCTCCTCCAAGTCTTCGTCAACTTTTGTGCACTTTGGAAGATAACTTTGAATCAAGTCATGCCTCGTTACCCCCAAAGCAATGGCCAAGCAGAGGCTATAAAAAAAATCGATAGTAGATGGCCTGAAGAAGTGTCGCGAACAAAAAAGAGACTCTGGATAGATGAACTTGACGGCGTCCTATGGTCTTTTTATTCAAATGAATAAACATATTTCTATCACAATTATGGAAATAGTCAACACGACACAGATTGCGGGTAACTTAGGAGTGCTAACAAAAATAAGTCATCTCCAAGTGAAACCTCGCCTAAACATGTTTGAAAATAAGGAATAAACAAAATCCGTAAATACACACCGATATCTTGGCCAAACTCGGATTTTAGAACTCAAACAAAAAAGCTGGGTTCCGACTCGCATATAACATGGGACTTAAAACTCAAAATTTATGAGTTTTCCTACAACCGATATGTTGTTTAAGTAAGAATTTTCTTGTTCTCTCACTAATGAAGTGAAAATTTTACACCCGACTCAAAGTTAGTTATGATGTCAAAGTATAAACAAAACTAGTCACACCCTTACGACAGGAAATAGCTCTTTAATCAGCAACAAGAACCTAAGTCCTAGCACCTCGCTACTTAGTTGGAAAAACTCATAAAACCTTGGACACAGGATAGCGGCTCAATAATACATATACTCTTCAGATAAAGATTCCGAGTACACACGTCCTCATCATGGCCACTCCCCCAACCAACTTTACTATTCATAACTCAAGTCATGGATGAACTCGTCAAAATGATCAGTGTTCCATGTGTCATCATCGTTATTCAAGAATACACCCACAATCATCTAATAATAAAGTACAATGCATAAAATAGGTCAAATTCCTAAACTGTTATTTTAAAAGGTAATTCGTACAAGTCATCCACGACCTCTTCCCTCGTAAGGGGAAAATTATTCAAAAAGAAAAAAAGAGGGGAAAGTAGGGCTTCACTCGTCCACGACGATCGTCCTCTCGGAAACCTCTTTTACAACAGCATCACCTCCACCAGCTGCTGCATCGATCGATGCTCCGAGGGGGGGGGGAGCAACACCATCCTCACCTGTCTGTTCTCTCTCTCCAGCTCCTATTCCTTCACTCGATGTATCGATCGATGTCATGGGTAAGAGAGTAGTGCCAGCCTCGCCTATCCTTTCTTCACCACCAGCAATCACATCTCTCACGTCGGGATCCGCGATATTACCACCGGATGCCACACCAATCTCCATAACCGACATCTTGAGGCCACTCACCTCTGTTAGGGTCATTGCTTCAGTGTTTGATCCAACCTCGTTTAATTGAGGAGAAAGCCAGAGGTCTTCGTCACTCAGTACGACGATGTTCTCATCATGAACCTTGGCCCCGTAAACGGCCAAATCCGTCTAACACTTCGCCAAGAAATGATCTATGACCCAGTCCCCGCCTTCTCGGACCACAGTTATAAGGTCGATCAAAGACCAAACCTGATTATACATCGCATCATTAAACTCTATCTCCTTTGACGAGAAAATATGAGCCCGAATCTTTTTCAGCATGGCCTCAAACTTAGAAACCATTTCTGCCTTGGCCCTAGCTGTCGTTTCGCGTTCAGCTTGGTGTTTATCGGCTTGTTCCTTGTAGAAATTTTTGGTTTTTTCCCTTGACTCTCGGATTCTTGTGAGATCAGCCTTCAATGCGTCAGATTCTTTCTTTGCAGCCTCAAGACGGTTTGCGCTCCGTTTTATTAGTCTTTCGACCTCCTCCTCCAAGGACCTGATCTTCCTCTGGTCAGCTCGGGACTCCTCTTTCGACCTTTCGATCAACTTGCTGAGCTCGTCAAATTCAACCACCTTTTGTGTTTGTTTGTTGATCTGCTCCTTCAACACCCGCATATGAATCTCGTACAAATTGTAGCGCCGACCGAATAAATTTGATAGGAGGTTGAAGGATGAGAGGAACTATAGGCCAAAAAGTGTGAATCATTCGGGCAGCTAAAATAGTGAACAAATAATCTCAGTACAAGAATTAACCTTGACGATCTCCTGAGATTCCATCTTATATAAAGCGCCTAGGTCCATGTCATATGGAGCAAGAAGGGGCAAGATGAACCCTTCACTTGACCCACGAATTCTGCGCAGGTTGCGTCCTCCAGAAAAGCATCGACGTCAGGATGATAGATGTTCATGGTAATTGGCCCAACACGAGGTCCGAGGTTAGAAGGTTGGGGGATCTCGGTGAACAACATAGAGACAGCTATGGCATCCATAACCACTAGGGTCGTTGCGGTTAAATCAGTGACCGGTCAGTGTCAGTTGTTGAAAGTGGATCCAGCAATCCACCAATCTTGAGGGGCGATTGCTTAATAGTAGACTAGAGGTTGGCACCTTCCTTTTCTTATCAAGATACACTAGGTTCCCTTTGCCCAGGTCTTTCGGAGAAGGAGAACGAGTTGTGGTTGGCGGGAGGAGACGACCTTCAAAAAGCACTATGCCTTTTTGGTACCTCGCTCAATGTTGGTCGAGTTGTATTTACGTCAGCTTTACTCATTGACGTCCATTTCTCGCAACGCCAACCTGCACTTTCAGCAGTTGGTGGCTGCAATGACGTCACGACAGCTCTGCTCAACGATGTCCCTTGATCAATATGCCGGGAAGGAGTTTGCTTTGACGAGAGCACATCTTGTTTGAGTTCGGCCGTCTAATCCACATTTCTTCTCGGATGAACGGCACCACGTCTCATTGTCTCTTCTTTCCAATTGACGCAAGCTAAATCAAAGTCCCACTAAGCAGCTACTACCTTCGATATTATCTTAATAACCCGCTCTAGAGTAAATTCTTTACAAGCAATCGCCTCGATCGCTTCAAAACACTGCATGCTCTCAGAAAAACTTGGAGAAGGGTCGGTTATAGGAAAACGGGGTCAAAAATGGTCACGACAAAATTAATGCCTCATAAAATCATTATAATCCCAATCAATGGAACATGTTAACCAAAGTCACAATACTTCCGTAAATACATTTTGAAAGAAACCATCTCTGTACTCTTTTTTCCTTAGTCCAGAAGGTTTTGTCCCATCGAGTACAGAGATGGTTGCCTAACGGTCGTCGGATAGTTAGGCAACCATCTCTGTACTCTTTTTTCCTTAGTCCAGAAGGTTTTGTCCCATCGAGTTTTCCAGTCACTAAGGTTTTAACGAGGAAAGATGGTTCACTTACGGCCAACATTTGCGGAAAACTAAAGACCACGACATGTACATTTTGGAACAACGACGAGTAAGTCAAGACTTTCCGATAAATGTTTCAGGCGCCAAAAATTGTTTATAAGAAAAACGAGAAAACGTACGATGAACGCACAATCAGATCGCCAACCGGCAAGCTAAACCTCACAAGTTCAACTCGCTAGTTGATGAGATAAACATCGCATGTTAATCTTGCCAGTGGCGAGCTGGCTCCGTCTCGAACCTCTCGTCTCTTGCTTTGTATCGTTCCAAGGTTTCGTTGGAATTATGTGTCCAAAACTATGAAACTTATTCTTTTTGTATAAATTCCTAAATAACTGTGTAGATGGTAACAGCTAATGTGTCGCAAAGACTGTATCGTATTGTCGCATGAAAGACAGAGTCTCCGATAGAAATCGAAAAATCACCTCGACTGCATAACGGCCCGATGAGGCCTAAAACGCGATACACATCCCACTTTCAATTGTAGGTGGGAATTTGGCCCAGGTACAATGATGGTTATAGCTTGTTCCGCAAGCCATAAAGAATGAAAGGAATTCAGAAAAAGAATATTTCCGCAGAAGTATTGGAGGACGAAAAGAAAAACAGACAAGTTACAGAGTCTATATATGAGATGGGAGGTGGAAGATCTAGGGATACATTCAACTCTCTGCACCAAAATACTTAGGGCTTTAGGATATTTTTCTGCATTTGTTACCGAGCTGCGACTCGATTAGGTTTACTAGTCTTTGGTGTTCGTACTACGGAATTCGCCAACAACTCACATAGCTAAGGCTTATCACCTATTGTAACATGCTCATACGCAGATTTGGAATAAGACTAATTTTTCCCTCCTTTTGTTCTTAAGTTCGTATTCGTATTTTATTATTTTTTTGTTATGATCTTTCCACGTTTGACTCACAGAAATCCGAGATCTCTTAAAAGTTATAGTACTCTATTATTTTCTATAACAAACGAAAATCGACAGTGCAAATTTCTGTTCCCACAATTTGGCGCTAGAAGGAGGGGGCAAGCGATTTCTTTCACGTCAAACAACAAGTTCATACATGACTACTAAAAATCAAAATGACCAACCAGCTCGTGACGGTATTCCACCAAACGACAACGTTGAGCAAAATCTGCCAACGAACGTCACTGCAGGCAGTGCTGATGCAAACCCTGCGGCGTTCGAGAAGATTAAAAAGATGTTCTCGACTCTCGAAAAGAAGTCAGAAGAATAAGAAAAACTGACGAGCTCTCTCGCAAAACAGGTTGAAACCCTAACTACAAAAACCAGAGCCATCTTCCCACGCAGAAAAACCAAGACTTTATTTTGCGACTCTGCTCGACAGGACGCAAGACGCGCAAAAGGAGCTATCAGGACTAAAGCCCAACGAGACAACTCCTGATGCGAAGCTCAAAACCACCAACGAGCTTCCACCTCTTGGCGAGGGAACATAGTATAACCAAGTCGAACTGAGTCAGTCTAGAGCTCAGTAAATCGTATGAAGATGTCGACGTACATTTGGAGCCTTGCTCAAAAAGAAGATGAATCTCTCCGAGATTTCATGAAGCGATTCAAAATCTTGATGTCAAGAGTCAACAGCATTAGCGACAAGGTAGTCGTGGATGCACTCCGCAAAGCTCTCTAGTAAAAATCTAAATTTAGAATAAGGATAGCCCTCAAAAAACTGCGTACGATTCAAGACGCCTTGCACAAAGCCACATATATTACTAACATCGAAAAAGAGATGAAAGTTTTGTCGCAAAAGCATAAGCCGGTAAAGGCGTCTGCAAAAGATGCTCCCTCTAAACATAAGTCGAGAAAGAAAAACCATCATAACGACAAGTACGTTCATCACGAAGGGGAGGACCTTCAAGGAGCGCATAATTATGTTATACATTTTTTGTCCGAAAAAGGAAGAACGTCCGAAAACACCTGGACTAGGAACACTGCATACAAGAAAACGCCTTCTGCGATTTCCATCAGACGGTAAACTACAAAGTTCTTAGGGCAAGGCTAACGAAAAAATTGCTCGCCAGAGAAATATCATAGATATCTAGTGTGAAAGATCTCATGATTGACAGACAACCTAGGTCCAACCAAGCACCGCCAGACGGTAATGCGCCTCAAGGCCCCCAAATAGAAGGGAAGCGTGGAAGAGTATCCAAGGAAAAAGGAAGCAACGTCAATCATCACCAAGTAAACCATCGCAAGGCCGAAACGAGCGCCAACTGGCCCAACCACCTTCTCTCCACGTCTTTCGATTCACCGAGTAACGCGAGTACTTTCAAGGAAAGAGAAACTGTCAAATTGACACCCCTCACATCGATCCTCTTATAATCGATCTTTTCATAAGGGATCTCGTGGTCGCAAGGATCCTCGTAAACACAGGAAGCACCGTGAATGTGATCTTTCATGATACGCTAACCAGGATGGGCATCAAGCTGTCCGAAGTCACACCCACGCCAAATCCACTCACCGGATTATGCGGCATGACGACCATGACTCTCGGATCAATTCAATATCCCGCCATGGCAAAGGAAGTCAACAAAATCATTAATTTCATGGTAATCGATCATCATGCCTTTTACAATGCGATCGTCAGAACACCTTGGAGAAATTCCATGAAGGCAGTTCTGTCACCTTACCACTTATGCATCAAATTCCCGACGCTCCACATAATATCCGCAATATGGGGATGTCAAAAACAAGCAAAAATTTGTTTCTTAGCCGAGCATAATCTAAGATGGGCCACAACGACACTAGTGATCAGACCCAAACGAACAAAGAAAACTTAGGAATCGACCGTAAACATTTCGGAAAAACCTGACAGCGCTTCAGAAAAACATGAACCAGATTCGGCAACTCCGAACCAGCTCAAGCTAAGGAAGGCGACCAAGCCTCCAAGCCCAACATCCCAGACGAAACAGCGCAAACAACACCCAAAAAGGTCATCGACCCAACTGTAGCCACCATAGTTAAAACAGACGACGCAACAACGCCAAACAAGTGGTCTAACTCACGACAACCAACTGAACTACAAGACGGCTTGATCCCTGAAAGGGGTACGTAGGTAATTTTTTGCGAGAAAAATGCAACTGTCCCTCTTTTCGAAAAGAAGGGGGGAGTGGGTACATATACGTATACTCGTATACTCCCATATTGCAAAATATTCGCATTCACTTACTCGATATTTTTGAATTTCTGAAATAAAAAAACGTATCCGTAGTTAAAAATTTTCGCTATCTTCTTATGACCCGCAAACATATTCGATACACCGTGGCTAAACACATCAATCTAATATTTGCTCAAAAATGCCAAAGTAAATAACTCGACAACAATTTATGGAAAAACTTTCATAAAATTAAGCTCGACAATATTTCACAATTTGACAACGATTACAAAATGACTCTCGGAAATAAAACACAAATTAAAAAATTTGACATCTAGACAGAAATGATAGTTGTGCTCGCGAACATCCGCAAACGAACTAAAACGTTTTTCCACCAAAGGGTTAAAACAAACCCGTACAGCACCGCTAAAATCTTTAAGCCCTTGAAAATTTCGAGCAAGAAATGCGGCATCTCAAAAGAAAAATCAATCTTCAGCATCGCGTGACATCGCAAATACTGAATAACAATTTTTCGATAAAACCACCCTCCTCGATGAAGACAAAGATGAAAACGCCATCTTTGAAGACAAACAGTCATGCGCACTAGCATCTTCTCAAACACACATCCTTCGCGAAAACTCAAAACGGAAACATCTACCATCATGTTTGTTGCTGAAAACAACAAACTTCCAAACTTGCACGAATGCAGTCGCCACATACTTCAAAACCAAGACGAGCAAACACTCGCTCCTATATCGAACCCGTCGATTGGCCCCGATGAACGAACTAGTCACCTAACTTTTCGTAAGATCGGTTCTCGTACATCCGAGACAAGGATAAATCACTATAAAAACAAAAATTTTGGTCAGCACTTACGAAACGACTTAAAAAATTATCTTTATAGAGATGATCGGTTCCTGATCGATGCGAGTCTATCGAAGATTCCAATATCGAAACGGAATCAGGTTGAAATCATAAACGGGATACGTAAGCTGGGATAGTTTCTACATCCCCTAAAATTGAGAGTAAACCTAGATCTTGCCCTAAACCCAACACATTGGTCTCTAACATCTCCAGACATAGTATCTAAAACTGATATGAGATCCCTAAACATATCTCGTCTCTCACACACGCGAATCCGCACAACTCAGAAACTAGATGTTCATAAAAATTTGCATCCGAAACTGATAGGCTAATGTAACGAAAAATTAGAGAACATAATACATATTCACTACTCATAATTTTGTCTTAACAACTAAAGCTATACATTCTCGATCAAAATCATAAATGATATATTCCATCTATGCAAATCCTCGTTCTTCACTGACTAGGATCAAAGTAACCGGTACAAGACACACCAAACATTCTCAGATCCTGATCCACCGCTTTCTCGTCAACATGCACCAAGATCCCAACGTCCTCCGAGTCAAGAGAAACAAGAATCAGAGCCCACCATTCCTGGATCTGACCCAATCGGAGGGATCAGGGACCTCACGTCCTTGTACCTCTTGACATATACAGAAATTTTCTTCCAATCGATGTCATTCTGGAAGCCAGGTTGCTTGGTCTAATATAAAGTTCCCACCAAACCAAGGCATTCACGCCAATCGTTGATGGTTTGATGCGTCGACTCAAGCTTATCAAAAAAGGATCCAAATCGGGCCGAACAATCTGCCAAGACCGAGATAATCTTTTGCTTCTCCCGCCTAACCGTGCGACAAACCTTGGAGGCCTACTCCCGCACCAAATCCTCAATCTCTTCCCTCAGAAAAGTATTTTCTTCCTTGAGTTTCTCAGCCCTATACCGAGTCGTTCTCGCCTTCTGATCACTCACCCGAGAGCCTCATCCATTATAACAATACCCTATCAGAATGTCGTTAAAAAGTTAGCAAGAATACTCACGAAAGCAGAGTTGTGTAAACAAGTACTAACCCACATGCATCGGCGCGAAGCTTCAGCGTACGACTTCAACCTAAAAATCCCATCTGAGATAGGGGCTGAGGTGGTGAAGCATCTAGAAAACTAAACAATTGGCTCCAAACGAACGTATCGGGATCTTATTGAAGGTGTCGAAGTCAGTCATACACACCTCAGGAACCGATCCTTCCTTGACTTGAATGGAACCACCTGCGACACCCTCGTTCCAGGGGACCTTTGCCAGTCCCTCATAGGAGGTATCTCATACGGGATAGAATTCTCCATCGCTAGCTCCTCTTATTCTATAACAACTTCAAGACGAGAACATCCGTTATGGTAGGCAACAGCGTTTTGAACTTGTTGCGGTGAAAAATGACCCAATGAATCGGGCCACCTTGGAGAAGGTCCCTAACAACGACCAGGTCCTCTGGGAATGGGGGGAATGGGATTGGGAACTGTATAACAAAGAAAAATGAGCGTTAGAATTCGGCTAAAAGAAATGAAAACTTGACTACCCGGTCACAATACTATATCGACCCCATTTTCGCCTAAAAAGAGGTACATATTCCTTTTTGACGGAGGCGCTACTTATTCGGACAAAGAAGTAGCGTTCGCTACAATGCATAAATTTGTTATGTAACGACCGGATAATTCCCATATTGCCCTGAGGCACCAAGTAATACTGGAGCGTGTTATGCATATTCCTCGCATTAAGAAGCACGATCATGTTTTGTACTCTTTTGTCGTTAATCGATAAGGTTTTGTCCCATTGGGTTTTCCTATCACTAAGTTTTGCACGGGGTAGGATGGTTTGCTTATGGCCAACGTTTGCGGAAAACTAAATACCGCAACGGATATGTTTTGGAACAACGGCAAGTAAGTCAAGAATTTTCGATAAATGTTTCAGGCTGCGCAAGTTCTGCTCGCCAATTGGCAAGCTGAATGATGCGTGTTTAGCTTGCCAGTGGCGAGCTGGCTCTATCTCGAACCTCTCGTCTCTTGTTCCGTATCGTTCTAAGGTTCTGTTCGGATTCTGCGACAAAATCCGTGAAACTTATTCTTCTCGTATAAATTCCAAAATAACCATGTAGATGGTAACAACTAATGTGTCGCGAAGACCGTATCGTATCGCTGCACAAAAGACAAAGTCTTCGATAGAAATCATAATATCACCTCGATTGCATAACTGCCCAATGAGGCCTAAAATGCGATAAACAACCCACTTACGATTCTAGGTGGGAATTCGGCCCAAGTACGATGACGATCACAACTTGTTCTGCAAGCCATAAGGAAATGGAAGGAATTCAAAAAAGGAAAATTTTCGTAGAAGAATCGGAGGACGAGAAGAAAAATGTACAAGTTACAGAGTCTATATAAGAGATGGGAGGAGGAAGATCTAGGGATACATTCAACTCTCCGCACCAAAAGACTTAGAGCTTTAGTAGATTTTTCCACATTTGTTAGCGAGCTGCGACTCGATTAGGTTTACTAGTCTTAGGTGTGTGTACTACCTCCTTTTGTTCTTAAGCTCGTATTCGTATTTTATTATTTTCATGTCTTGATCTTTCCGCGTTTGACTCACAAAAATCCGGGTTCTGTAGAAAATTAGAGTACTCTATGATTTTCCATAATTAACAAAATTGACAGTGCGAATTTCGGTTCCCGCAAGATTGCTCATTAAAACAAGATTACCCTAACACGCTCTACCCATGCTCTGTGAGCAAGTATGCCACCAGAAGCTTGGGTAGGGGAAACCAAAGCCGTGCATGCTCAAAATACTCCTCAAAAATGGAGAAATACCCAGGTGGCGCCTCCCATGGGCGTTCCGTTGGGGACGGAACCCTAAAATCAATGATCCCATAGAGTCGCATTCAAAAAAGAAGCATTACAACGCTTTCGATGGTTGATCTTGACGGTCCGACTCCCATCAGGTCATCATCATTGCCCATCATAGGGCCAGTCCGGTCCATCCAATGACTGGAAGAAGACGATGGACCACCCTGGGAGGAGGTTCCGAATAATGTTAGGGCTCTCGCCTTGCTCTACGGGAAGACCACAATGTCGTGGGTGTCTGCTCTGTCGACGGTAGGAGTCGTTGGAGCGTCGGACGCTATCAAGAAATCAAGAAAGATTCAAATACTTGATTGAAAGAAAAAAGGAAATTTGGGGAAGAATAAGGGTTCGAAGTTTACCTTTGCAAATTTAGAAGTAAAGTCTCTAATGAAATAAGGGGTATTTAAAGGCGCTGAACCGCGAAACCAAAAAGTCGCCAAGATTAAACCTACGGCGTAGTGGTGCATGTGGTGGGACCCGCATGAAAAATGTAGTTTCACCTTTTTCAAAAATTAAAAAAGATTTTATCGAGCGCCGCAAACTGACATAATGACAGATCCAACGGTTCGTGCTACATATTGAACTCCTGCAGACGAGCTCTGCTACGCCGGGGGGGGGGAACATACTGTTGATACCAAGGTTGACACCTCCATCAAGAACCCGATCTGGAGATTCGATCGGTACATCCCATTCTAGGTACGCTGACGTGGTCATGGGCCTCAAACTGAATTCATTAACTTGGGCCCAAAAAAGTCTAGACCGAGGTTACTAACTGAAGACAAGGTCGTCTCGGTAGAGGTGGTTAATCAAGATTAACGAATATCTTCTTTAAAGGATAATTCCAAATATTTTTATGGAATATTTCCAAGTATTTAGGAGGAATATTATGTAAACGATTTAACCTAATTTCCTATCATGTATCTGTAAATAGAGAATTCTACGGTTAAAGTTAGGGTATTCATCATCAATACACACAAAATAATTCTTAAGAGCAATTTTTATCATTTGGTTTTATTAGGTTGAATCCTTGGTTCAACAAAGAATAATAATAACTTTTATTTGAATAAGAAAATCACTCAAAATTTAATCTTTCTCTTAAAAATCTAATCTCTTTAAACCCTCATATTTTCCTATTCTTTAATCTAGGATATATATATATATATA
>OVBE01000147.1:0-64523 GCA_900406425.1 Iberis pinnata
ATATATATATATATATATATATATATATATATATATATGCCTTATTGAAATATTCAAAGGACCGGTTCTAGATTATATATATCAAACTCACTGCCTTATTGAAATATTCAAAGGACCGGTTCTAGATGATAGATAACTAAATTTGTAACCATGGAGGTTTAAATCCCTATATACTTATCCAAAAACGTATATACATAAACATGCATGTGTCTACTGTCTACATAAATATATGGCATAAGAGTACCTTCTTTATCCACTTGTGAAGGACTTTGAGATGTATGAAGCTTAGATAATTGAAGAAGAAGAAGAAAAACAAAAAGGAAGAACATAATCCCAAGTTTCTTCTCCATCTTTTGTTGCAGAGATTTCTTTTTGAAGAACACAATGAAGTAGACTAAAGAAAGAACAAGTCAAAAAGTTTAAATATACGTGTAGATCTCTCACATGCTTCTTACATTTTACGTTTATGCCCATCTCTAGTGTGTTGTGGATGGATCCCACTTAGTAAAAACCGAACCGAAATTTCCAAACCGAAATTTTTCGAACCGAACCGAACCGAATTATGTTTCAATAACCAAACGGCACAAATTTTTTTTAATTTCGGTAACTGAAAAGATAAACCGAAAATAACAGAATAAACAAAAAAAAAAAATACCTAATAAACCGAAAAACCCCGAAAAAAACCGAAAAAATAACCAAAACTTAACCGAAAATTAACCGAATAAACCAAACTTCAAAACCAAAAACCGAACCGAATAAACCGATTTCCGAACCGAACCGAACCGAACCAAAATTTTTATTCGGTTTATTCGGCACAAAATCCAAAACCCGAAAAAACCGAAAATCGAAAAAACCGATCCGAACCGAACCGATTAAACCGAATTTCCAGTCCTGGTAAAAACATTTCACTTAGAGAATGAATTGGTACGTAACTTCATTAAGCAGACAAAAATAACTAGAAGACATACAAGTTATTACTCATTTTCTTAAGAGTTTGTATAAACATTTTGGTTTTTACCAAGGAATTTGGTTAAGGAGTGTTTAAGATCACTAGTTCGAATTCTTCGGAAAAAGTGATTTACGTCTTAAACATGTATTATCAACGGCTGACTCCAGACACTGGAGGAGACTATAAGACAAAGGCCCGGAACTTCCAAGGTTTATAAGAAAAAAAAAAATTGTTTTTGATTAAAAATTAATTAGTAATAAGCAAATTTACTATATCTCATATATTTTATTTAAGATTTTTTCAATATATAATGTAAAAGATTTTTGATAAGAAAGAAATAATAGATAGTTTAGTCATTAGTTTCAACAATATCTTATTATTTTGGGTCATATCGGCTAGACTAATTTTCGATTTAATAATACTACATTAGAATTATAAGTTTTCACACGTCATCTCCTTCCGCCAACTCTATAGCAAGAGACATCGCCAAAAACGTAAACAAATATGGTCTTTTCCAATCTTACCTAGTTTTGGGAGATCCATCTTGGCTTCATTTACGAATTGAGAGAAGTTCAAATTCACTTGTAAGGGTGGTATTTTCGAATTTTTAATAAGTTTTTATCTAATTGCTATTGTAATTGCAACTATTTGCATCTTTTATTTTTGGATGAATGGAAAAAAAAAAAAATTATAAGTTTTCAACTCAAAATTCGATGCCAATAAATTGATTGGCAT
Source organism: Iberis pinnata (assembly GCA_900406425.1). Taxonomy (NCBI): domain Eukaryota; kingdom Viridiplantae; phylum Streptophyta; class Magnoliopsida; order Brassicales; family Brassicaceae; genus Iberis; species Iberis pinnata. The sequence continues at coordinate 1,685 of OVBE01000147.1, forward strand.
CATATCTCTTATATATCACTTCCGATTACTTTCAATATAGAAAATTATTTTATACACAAGTTTTATCCTGTATTAATTTGCTCAAATATCATATTTTTTTTTCCCTTGACAAAAATTTATTCAAATTACATGACTTTTGAATCTATAAGAGTAATCAATTACATGGCCGGTCCCGAGATTTCATAGGCCGCAATCTACAATAAAAAATGGACCGGTTCTTAAATTTAAATTTTGATAAATGGGCCGGTATTTAAACTAAATTTTTGAAAATAAAAAATAGACCGCAAGCTCGTACTTGCTCTGCTTGGCCTCAAAATAGGTGCTGATCAACTAGATAACAAACCAATTGTTTTCATCTTTTAACCTAAATCATGAGATTTCGTACAAAAAATAACATTTTGTACTTTTAAAATTCTTACACTAACTATATACACTATTCTTTATAACTAGTTCTATTTATATCATATATTTCTAGTTGACAAAACTAAGTGGCGATGTTGCACCCACGAGAGAAAGAAAAGAAAGATTCTTCCTCGTTTGTTGTGTAATGTAATGACAAAAGCAAAACGAACACACTCCTTTTTGACGTTACACAAAATCGCTACTCTATTAGAGCAACATTAATGGTAGAACCAAAAAAAGGTTCTTATACATTATTATATTAATTAATTATGGTTTAGAAAAAAATTAAGAAACTTAAGTTGTTTTAGGAGATTATTGGTAGAACCTAGTGGTAGATCTTTAAAATAAAATAATATTATTTTTGTAATTATAATTTTTAAAATAAAATACATTTTTTAATTTTTAAACATATAATAAAATCATATTAACAAAAGAATGATAAATTACATAAATTTTGGGTATTTTTTTTATATTTCGGGTTTGAAATACCTGAAGTCGACGTAGAACCGGGTATTTTTTGAACATAGAATTACTATTTTTGTATTTTCGGGTATTTTTTGGTATTTCAGGTCCGAACCGACCCGGAACCGGCAAGAACCGAACATGAACCGAATCGAATATTAGAAAAGTATCGATTAAGTATACAAATTTTTATGACAAATTACATAAATTTTTAAATAAACATTACATAAAATGCATATTAGAAATAGAATTACAAATGGAAAATAGTGATTAGTGTATTATTTGAACATAAATTTTGGATATTTTTTTTTTTATGTTTCGGGTATTTTTTGTATTTTCGGGTATTTTTTGGTATTTCAGGTCCGAACCGACCCGGAACCGGCAATAACCGAACATGAACCGAATCGAATATTAGAAAAGTNGAAAATTAGGCAACCAATCACGTTACGCCACGTGGCGTACCCAATCTATTTGGATACCTCTAAACCAAGATATATATCTCCTTCTCTCTCCTCTCTTGTACATTATTTTATTATTATTTTTTCTTAAAGAAACGCCATGATACAGCGATATTGTTGCTCTTATTCATCCATCTTCTTTCTTTGTTCCTTATGATTTATTATAATTATATGTTAACTTTTTTACAAGACTAGATCATATACAAGTGTGAATCTTTGCTCAGTCCAAACTTTGACCGCATATGTTTGGAATATTAATTCGTTCTATACCAATTAAAACTAAGTTTAGACCACACAAGCTTCACCGTTTCTTTTGTCGCCGACGACCGGCTTTAAGCCGACGTCGTGTTTTATCGGCTTTTCCTCTTTTTTCTTTTGGCTCTGCGCTTGTTACCAACCACTTCCTCTTCTCTTCTCCTTCACCAAATCTTCCACTAGACTTTTCTGGCTCTGAGATGGTGACTATGGTGACTCTCTTCTTCCCTTGAGCATCGATCTGGTGCCGTTGGGTAGATGGGACTATGCATGCAGCGATCTTTGCAATGTGAGAGATTTCGATCTCCTCACAGCTTTGGGATCCTGTTGTGCTATTTCCGGGCCGGGACTTCACGGTGGAGGAAACGTTCAACTTCCGGTGGCTGGATCTGGGTTTTCACTTCTTGCATGTCTCAGCTTTTCGGTTTGGGATGTGATTTGACAAGATTCAACCACTGGTTTCCTTTGGTGTGGGTTCACGTCGATTATCCCGTCCGACCAGATGTGGGCTGTTCGATTTGTCATTTCTGTTGCCTTCCACAGGTCTTGGCGGTGGCTGTCGGCGGATTTCAGAGGAACGTGATTCTGGCAACCAAGCTGCAGAAGATGGGCTTAGGGTTGGGTTTGTCTTGTAAATGGATCAGGCCCAATCCTTTTTTTGTTAAGCCCATTCTAAATAATTGTAATTCTCTTAGTTTATTGTCTTGTGTATTAGGCTCTAATATTGTCGTCATTAGGTTTATATTAGTTAGGAATAAACAGATCCATGCGGGTACATCCCATGTACCCCAATCCCGAATAGGTCATAGACCGAATTATCGGGTTCTCAAGGGTTTGTTACGGTCTGGAAAGGTACTACTTTCTAGTCTCTGTGGTTCTTCGGGACTTCTTATTTTCCGTTTAGGAAAAAGTATTTCCTCTCGTGTTGAGAGTTTCTACCCGACATGGGTTTGTACTTTCCCCTTAGTGGGATTTCACGTACCCTTTATGGGTTTGTTATTCTTAATCTAATATAATATCTATTGACGACAAAAAAAAAAAAAGACCACACTATTATTGAGGATTTATTTATAGGCTTACAAACTTAAATCATATCAAAAATACAAAGCCTAGAGATCGTAATTTTAACATTTTACGCAAAACCATATAACATGTTTCGATTCTAGAGATAGAAATGTCGAACCAAAACTTATATGTTAAATAATTTATATGTCTTACTTCTTAAGACGTAAACTAGATTGTTGGATTTGACTATTCTTTTCGTTTCGATAATTCAAGTGTCTTGCTACTCATCGATATGGCGATATGTTAAAAGGACGATACAATCCGTACATTGACACCCATACATCGAGAGCACAAACTAGCCACGTGAATATCCAAATGGAACTCCACGTGTCGGTACCTGCAACATTACAACCTGCATGTAAAAATTGCAATTGTTGGGAATCAAACCCAGGTAACAATACTCACAGTCGTGAGTCCGTTACCACCAAAACTAGACGTTCTGGTTGAATTTGACTATTCTTACACATTCACTGGCAATCCAGTACTAACATGAGAAATGTACGAATTTCCACTCCTAATTGTCAAAAAAGAAAAACTTTAATCCTTTGAAAAATATTATTCCAATAGTTAATGGTACATGTGTGTGTGACTTATCATAGAGTCATCACATCAGTTAGGGATTTGGATCTATCTTTTGACAAACAATTTTTGTGTGTGTGTGTGTGACAATATGAATATAGAAAATGAAGGAATGATCATGAGCCTAACATGATTACTTGACGAGAGTCATTATCAAGATATCTTTTTTTTCTAAAAGCCGACAAGTCGAAAAATCAATAAATAAAATAAAAACTTTTAAATATCTGCATCATATTTGTGTTAGATAATTGATAATTGTACTGTGTCTATTAGTCTTTATATGAATTTTGAAATGAAAAAGAGACAAGATAAAATAGACCCCTACGACTTTCCTTAATTTGATTTTTGGTGGCAGTCTTTATCATTTATGCTTTAATAATTTATACATGCATGAAACTTTGTAAACCTGTCAAATCTTGTTTTAGATCTTTCTTGTGATTATTTGGATTGAATTATTATAAATTAAAAGAATTCAACAAAGTTGTACAAGAGTCCATAGTTGTGAGAAGATTAAAATACAGTACGTATTATATTCTGTTTCAATAATTTAACAACAAAAGTTGATATGGCCGAGTTGGTCTAAGGCGCCAGATTAAGGTTCTGGTCCGAAAGGGCGTGGGTTCAAATCCCACTGTCAACATTTCTTTTTCTCTTTTTGGTTTTTTGCTTTTTTTTCTAATCATCTTTTCTTGTTTTTTTCTTCATACATATGGACTTTTGTTTCTAGCCCATTTTGAAAATATTGCAAATAATATCTATCAGGCCATATTGATTAACAATATCCTTAAAGCAGCCCTCCCATGACAAAAAAATAAAATTTAGTGACAAATGACATAAATAATTAGCATTTTGGTAATATATATAATCAAATAAAATTTTAAAATCTTTATTTATGCACCACTATCTTATTATACAAAGGGAAACGTGTCAAAATTATAACTCATCAGATGGTGACATGTGTCATATTTAATTAAAATTTTGACACGTGTCAAATATAAAAAAGAAAAAAAAATCATATGATCAAGTATCAAACATAGTAATAAATTTAACCTTTCTCAAATTTGTTGCATATCATAAAATGAAAGTTATGAAAATTTTATATGGTAATGTAAAATTATTAAAAAGGAAACAATGATTAAAATATATAAAAAACATAGTAAAAATAAGAATTATTTTAAAAAATTAACTATAACATATACTATTTTCTTTAAAAGAAAATATAAAAATATTAGTGATAAAATATTTTTGGAACCATTGGTTAGATAGAATTGTTTCAAATTTCGTAGATAATACAAACGAATTTTGTATGTTTTTAATTATTTTTTTTAGATAAATATTTTTTCTCATTAAACCCAAAAAAATCATAGTGAGAATACAACGAAAGAGAAAAACCACCTTTACAATAATTTGACTAAGTAATATTTGTTTCATCTTGAATGCGAGAATGAAGCCAAGTCGGTCCACCTAAAGCTAGGTAAGATTTGAACAAACCAAATTTTGAAACGCTTTTGGCAATATCTCTAGCTAAGGAGTTGGCTTTAAGAGAAATTGCGAAAAAGGAACATGAGGTGAAGGAAGTGGATGCAATAGAGATATTTTGTAGTAAGCTTCTATACTTTGGCCAATTTGATGGATGACTAACTGTTTCAACTACGCTGCCAAAGTCAGACCAAACTTCTATAGCTCTTAAATGGAGGTCATACATGCTTGTCAAGGCTCAGAGAATGCAACGAAGTTCCGCCTCGAACTTGTTAGGAGAAGGTAGAAGAGCATCCCTAACATGGTAAGAAACTTCACCTATAAAATACCTAATAATTCATGTCTTGTCAACTAGAAAATCTTTGCCGGACCATGATGCGTAGACATTGCATATTTATAATAGCAAAACACATATTTTAAAATAAATTTATTGATATGAGTTTTAGTTATACGACTTATTAATATTATAATCAAAATATTTTTTTTCGATACCGCGTATTACGCGAGCATTTATCTAGTTTTTTCATAAACCAAAACATTACATTTTAACATAATTTACAAGAAGAACACTAAAAATAGAAGAAAAGAAAGAAAAGAAAAAAAAAAACTTTCTATGGTATCACAAATTACAATTGGTCGTTATTGAAGTCGCAAGCGACAATTCATATAAGCCTCTCGTGAAACTCCAATTTCTTCGCCGTATAATGTGGCCTTTTACTATATAAGGCCGAAGCCCATAGGCCCATTCTCTTCAATTTCAATCATCTAACCAAATCGGAAAACAAAAACTAACTTCACCGTCGCCGTCAAACAATGTCGTGCTTCAAATCCAAATTCGCCGGTAAAATTGCTTCTCTATACATCTCATCGATCATTTTTCTCTGTCGAATTCATCGTTTCGTTTAGCAAATCGCTTCAATCCTCTTTCGAGAACTGTTCAGTTTCATCTGAATCTCTTCGAAGTTACTTGAGTGACTGAATCTCGTTTTTGTGTTTTTCGTTAACAGATGAGCTCATTGCCAATGCTGCTTACATCGGTACTCCAGGGAAAGGTATTCTCGCTGCTGATGAATCCACAGGTACAATCGGAAAACGTTTCGCAAGCATTAACGTTGAGAATGTCGAATCAAACAGACGTGCTCTTCGTGAGCTTCTTTTCACCACTCCTGGAGCTCTTCAATACATTAGTGGTATCATTCTCTTTGAGGAAACACTCTACCAGAAAACTGCTTCAGGTAAAGAACAATCACATTCTCTAGTGTTGGATCTCTGTTCAGATTTTAAATCACAGTTCTAGTGATTTCTTGTGGTTTGATGTTTAGAAGATATTGGTTTAGATTTGTATGTGAAGTTTGTGCAATCTTGATACAAAACAGTACATTCTTGAATCCTAAACTCTTAAGAACAAGCACATTCTCTAGTGTTGGATCTCTGCTCTGAAGTTTTTCTTCAGATTTTAAATCACAGTTCTAGTGATTTCTTGTGGTTTTTGATTTGTAGAAGATTTTGTTTTAGATTTGTATGTGAAGTTTGTGCAATCTTTATACATAACAATACATTTTTGAATCCTAAACTCTTAAGAACAATCACATTCTCTAGTGTTGAATCTCTGTTCTGAAGCTTTTCTTCAGATTTTTAGATTTGATTCTCTCTATTAGGGCTGGGAATCGGGTCGGTTCGGGTTGGAAATTTCGGTTTTCGGTTATTTCGGTTTTGGATTTGTGTTCCGAACTAAACCGAATAAAATTTCGGTTCGGTTCGGAAATCGGTTCGGTTCGGTTCGGAAATCGGTTCGGTTCGGTTTTTGTTTTTGAAGTTCGGTTTATTTGATTAATTTTCGGTTAAGTTTTGGTTATTTTTCGGTTTTTTTGGTTCTTTTCGGTTTTTTCGGTTATTTTTGGTTAATTCGGTTCGGTTTTTCTGGTTTTTTTGGTTTTTTCGGTTATTTTCGGTTTTTTCAAGAAAAAAATAAAAAAATAAACTGATCGGTTATCGGTTCGGTTTGGTTACCGAAATTGATTTTTTTTTTGTGCCGATCGGTTTACGAAATATAATTCGGTTTGGTTTAGTTCGGAAAATCTCGGTGCCGTTCGGTTCCGAAATTTCGGTTCGTTTTATATTCCCAGCATCACATTTTTCTAGTGCTTTCTTGTGGTTTGATGTGTAGAATTGTCTTTAGATTCATTGGTAATTTAGGCGAATCCGACTAATCTCAAGGATATTATTGTTCTAGATTCGTTCTTGAATCTTAAAACTTCCCATTAATCAAATCTTAATGTTCTTGATATTTTTGTTATATAGGGAAACTATTTGTTGATGTAATGAAAGAAGCTAAAGTCCTTCCAGGTATCAAAGTCGATAAAGGAACAATCGAACTCGCTGGTACAAATGGCGAAACCACAACCACTGGACTCGACGGGCTCGGAGACCGTTGCAAGAAATACTACGAAGCTGGTGCACGTTTCGCTAAATGGCGTGCAGTTCTCAAAATCGGAAACAACGAGCCATCAGAGTTAGCAATCCATGAGAACGCTTACGGTTTAGCTAGATACGCAGTGATTTGTCAAGAGAATGGTTTAGTACCCATTGTTGAACCAGAGATTCTTGTAGATGGATCTCATAACATTGAGAAATGTGCTTACATAACAGAAAAAGTACTTGCAGCTTGTTACAAAGCTCTTAATGATCATCATGTGATTTTAGAAGGAACACTTTTGAAACCAAACATGGTTACTCCTGGCTCTGATTGTACTTCAAAAGTTAAACCAGAAGTAATCGCTGAACATACGGTCCGTGCTTTACAACGAACCGTGCCCGCCGCGGTTCCAGCGGTTGTGTTTTTGTCTGGAGGACAAAGTGAAGAAGAAGCAACTGTGAATTTAAATGCTATTAATTTGTTTAAAGGTAAGAAACCATGGAGCTTGACGTTTTCTTATGGACGTGCACTTCAACAGAGTACACTTAAGGCTTGGGGAGGTAAAGTAGAGAATGTTGAAAAAGCCCAAAAGGCTTTTTTGGCTCGAGCCAAAGCTAACTCTGAAGCAACTACTGGTGCTTACAAAGGTGATGCTAAGCTTGGTGATGGTGCTTCTGAGAGTCTTCATGTTAAAGATTACAAATACTAAAAAAAAAAGGTCATTTTTTTGGAATTTTAAATATTTGGTTTTGAGATTTGATTATAAAGTAAATGATGTAAATATTAAATTTTTGTGGGTTTTTTTTTTTGTCGATTTTCGTCTCTAAACCACAATCAATCGGTTCAGTATACTAAATTATATTAAAGACTACAAATACTAAAAAAAGTCATTTTTTGGAATTTTGAATATTTGGTTTTATTATTTTTGATTATATAGTAAATGGTGTAAATATTTTTAAAAAAAATTGGTTTTTTTTTTTTTTTTGTCGATTTTCGTCTGTCTCTGAACCACAATAAATCGGTTCAATATACCAAATTATATTAAAATGAAAAATTGTTCACAAGTAATCTGTTTTTTTTTTTTTTTTTTTTGGGGNTAGATATTTTTTTTTTTCTGGATATGTAAAAAAATATTTATGATAAAACCCATTTTGTGGGGAAATTTTGTTATAATAATGGCATATATGCTTCATGAAGTTAATAATTGTAAAAAGGATGTATAAGTTAACATCTAATAAAGATTATAAAAAGTTTCATTAGGTTTTATTATTTTTGATTATAAACTAAATGGTGTAAATATTAAAAAAATTTGGGTTTTTTTTTTGTCGATTTTCGTCTGTCTCTGAACCACAATAAATCGGTTCAATATACCAAATTATATTAAAATGAAAGATTGTTCACGAGTAATCTGTTTTTTTTTTTTTTGGGGTTAGATATTGTTTTTTTTTTTTTTCTGGATATGTAAAAAAATATTTATGATAAAACCCATTTTGTGGGGAAATTTTGTTGTAATAAAGGCATTTATGCTTCATGAAGTTAATAATTGTAAAAAGGATGTATAAGTTAACATCTAATAAAGATTATAAAAATTTTCATTAGGTTTTATTATTTTTGATTATAAAGTAAATGGTGTAAATATTAAAAATATTTGGGTTTTTTTTTGTCGATTTTCGTCTATCTCTGAACCACAATAAATCGGTTCAATATACCAAATTATATTAAAATGAAAGATTGTTCAGAGTAATCTGTTTTTTTTTGTGGGGTTAGATATTGTTTTTTTTTTTGGATATGTAAAAAAAATATTTATGATAAAACCCATTTTGTGGGGAAATTTTGATGTAAGAAAGGCATTTATGCTTCATGAAGTTAATAATTGTAAAAAGGATGTATAAGTTAAAATCTAATAAACATTATAAAATTTTTCATTAGGTTATGTAATTCTTTTTTTTATCATTGATTTAGTTTTCTTGTTTATATAGTTCCTACCTTGACAACAAATGAATATTTTTTTCTTAATAAAATTAAGTCAAATTATTTATCTAGAAAATGAAAATAAATTTCCAAATAAAGGGTATAAAAATTTCATTAATAAAGATTATAGAAATTTCATTATGTTATGTAATTCTTTTTTTTTTATAATTGATTTAATTTTCTTGTTTATATAGTTCCTACCTCGACAACAAATGAATATTTTTTGCCTAATAAAATGAAGTCAAATTATTTATCTAGAAAAACTAAAACTGAAAATAAAAATCAAAATAAAAGGTAGTATTAATGAGAGGAATAATAAAATAAGAAATGTGCATATAATGAGGTGATGATGTGTCTAGTCGTAGGTGGACAGAATAGAGAGACAATGGCAGTGACTGAACGTAAAAAAAATTGGTCATCTAAACAGTTTTATAATTTTAATAATGTTAACATAAGTCTTACTCCAACTTCAGTCGTTTTCTTTTTTACTACAATCCCTATTTTTGTTTATAACATTTTAATAATTATGACCCAAAACTTTAAAAAAGAGTACAAGTACTTCAATTTTGTCTTCTTTGATGCTCCAACATACTCTATTTTTTTTTGTTTCTAACTTCCTACATGTGCTTATGTGACAGCAAAAGTATAAGATATTCAATAAACTTGTGGATATAATCACTTATCTGATTCAAAAGAAAATTATTAATGTTTAGTTGTAAACTTGTGATTGCAAATATAGAAAGAGATATATATATATATTCATGCAAACAAAGAGTATTTACCTTATCAGCAGGGCCGGTCCTGAAATTGTGGGGGCTTGAGGCAAAATAAAAAAAATTGGACTAATATTTCATGTATTTGTTATTTGGACCACTATTACTTTTTTATAAAAAAATTTGGAGGCCTATAAAATTTTAAAATCAATGTAAAATAAAATTAAAAAATTGGAGGCCTGAGACCCAAGTCTCACTTGTCTTGCCCCGGGACCGGCTCTGCTTATCAGTTTTGGGTTTTTTTGGTTAATTTTTTAAAAAATTAAATTAATTTTGTTAAAATAATATGAATATTATATATATATATATATATATTTTTTTGTTGACTTTCGTTTAAGGAATATTGGTGTTAATCAAATTAGGGAATCTTAATTAGATAGTTTTAAGAGTAAACATTAGACTTCTCAAAAGTTTTATATGAAGTATCCTCTAAATTTCCATTAAAAAATATGGATGAAAATAGCCAATATATATTTCCATTAAACCATTAATAAAGTTTGATTTCGGGTTTAAATCCATTTAAAAAGAGAAATTTACATGTTATTTAGTCTCACACAGTTTAGAATTTTGAAGTTATAAAAAAAAAGTTTGACAAAGAAGAAGAAGCATATCAAAACACACTAGAAGCTAGGACTAGTCTTTTGTATGGAACCCAAAAACCAAACAAGTACTTAAATGAGAATAGAGACAATACAGAATTAATCAAAAAGTTATCAATAATAATATATTGTGTAAGTAAGTACGAAGAATTGAAAAGGATTGGATTGTATTGACTCGTGCTTATGTCTCACTGTCTCTATAGGGAATAGGGACAAAAGGAGAAGAGTGAGGTCATGGAAAGAGAGAGAGAGAGATGTAAAGGCAAAATGGTTACTTTCTCTCTGACTATGATCAATACACTGAATCGACCAGAGCTTACTTCACTATACTCTTCTTCTTCTTCACTGTCTCCATCTTCATCACTCTCTCTCTCTCTCTCTCTAGGATTTACCCCAAATTTACATCTTTATTACTTTACGTATCTTTTTTTCTTTGTTTCTCTTTTTATGTACATATGTATTTATTAGGTTGACTCTTCTAGACCAAAGTTTGAACAATTATTCATAATTTACAATAATACTTCCTCCATTCCATAATACTTCATTTGTTTCACAATATAAGTAGTTTAAGGTATTGACACAACTATTAAGAAAATTATTTAATTTTAAACATTCCAAGATAAAAACCGCATTCCAAAACAAACCAACCAATAATAAATCATTCTGCAGAATATAAAGAGTCAAAAAACACAAAAATACATTAAATTTTGCATTGAAAAGTGAAAACAACAATCATTTTGAAACAATTTTTTTTCTCTAAAACTACTTATATTGTGAAACAGAGGGAGTATAAGATGTTTTAGAGATTTCTCTTTGTTTCAAAATATAAGATATTTTTCACATCCCGACAAATTTTAAAGCTATTAAATAATCTACAACCAATAATAAAATAGTAGTTTTTTATCGATTAGTTGAAATATTTTTAATGCACAAATATTTTAAATAAAAATCAAGTTTATTAATCTACGCGCTTTTAACTAAAACAATCTTATATAATGTAACGGAGGGAGTAATACATTCCCAATTATTTGAGGTTTAAAATATTTGCATGATTAGTAAAACACAAAAATATTATAAAGTTTATCTATTTTCCATAAAATATGATCATAATTTTAATCAATCAAAATTATTCTTCAAAATATGAATAATTTATAAATTTATAGCTTTAACTTTTAGCTTTATTATTATTTTTATTTTTATTTTTGCATGAAAACGTATAGACATTACTAAACATAATTTATATTAAAATGGAGAGAATATATAATTTATTCTGTTTTGTTTATATATTATTGTCTCTCGACTATATACTCTTAAGTAATCTACCTAGTAAAAACGTTGAGGTCGTATGGGCTCAATCACTTCCTTTCATATCAATCATCAAATTTTTTATTAGTTTACTGGTTTATAAATAATGAATATATACTTTTAAAAAAAAAAAATTATAAAGTTGTTTAAATGTGAAGAAGAATTACGCATAGTTAATATGTTGAGGCTTTGAGAGATACTTGATTTGATTTGTTTAGTAAAATCCTATTCCCATGATATGTCTTGTCGTGTCTATGCCTTTTGGATGTGCCAAAAAAAAAATTATATTATTAAAAAAAAAATTATGAAATAAGATCTTAGAAATTTAGAATTAGCATATATATATATACAAGAATATATTATATAAATACGTATGCTATTTGGAAAAGATTCAACACCAAGAGAAAAATATTGATATAAGAAAGTCTTACAAAATAAAATAAAAATATGTAAACATAATCTATACGTTAAAGCCTAATTAAATTTCAATTCTTAAACTTTAATATTACATATATGCTTATAATAATTAGATAATTAATTAGCCCCAGCAAATATTCCTTGAAATATATATAAGCATTATATAACATGTAATAAGCTAATTAAGTCAAGGTTTATCTCAAATATAGCTAACTCAAAAGAATTAGTTAACCACATGATATATCATCACCTTCTTGATATCTTCATTGAGAAAATATACTTACTGATTTTCTCCTTTACTAAGCCTTAAACCATAACTTTCCCACAAATTTTGATCTCCATCTCCCATCAAGAATGGGAAACAACTTGTACTAGCCGCCATTGCGCGGCTAGGATTACCAGCGTTTGCGGTTGCGTTTGCGTTTGCGTTTGAAGAACCTACATTGCCTTGTTCATTCATTTGATGATTATGATCTTGATCTTTATAACCACTTTCTTGATTGTTGTAAATTGGATTCTCTTCTGTTCTTGGATAGTACACTCCACAGTTAGATGAATTCTCTTTCCTTTTCTTGTTGATTTGCTTCTTTTCTTTCTTCATTCCATTACTTAACCATTCCCATTTTTCCTTGTATAACAAGGCACTTCTTTGATCAAACCCTAATTGAATCATTTTCTCTGAAATTTCTTCCCATAGAAACTCATCATCAGAGCATGCTTGAAACTCTGAATCCATACTTGTTCTTATCTCCATAAGCTTCATAATCTCTTGCTCATTCCAACAACTACTACTACTTTTTTGATCACTTGATCCATTCTCATTATGATCCTCACTATTGTTAGCATCATCATCATCATCAATCCTTCTTTCATGTGAAGGCTTTATCAATGTCTTTCCTGTTAAATATTGTAATGCTTCAATCACAGCAACATCTCTAGCTTCCATTCTTTCTCTCTCTTTAGCCCAAAACATATGTTCTTTCTCTATCCTTGCAGCTTCAATCTTCCTCCATTCTTCTTCTTTAACCATCCTTTGTTCTTCTTTATCTTCAATAACTTTTGTTAACTTCTCAAGCCAAGAATCTTGCTTCTCAATCAACTTTTTCATGTTCATATCAATGAACTCTTTAATCTTAACTTTCCAACTTCTCTTCTTCCTTCTACTACTAGAATTATCATCATTCCCTTCTGATGAAGAACTCATTAGATCCATCTCTGAGGAGTTGTAATTGTTAGAAAGACTAAGACTTTGATGAAACCCACCATGAACATTTTCAACGTTATTATAAATGTCTTTTGTAGTAATGTTCATAGTGTTTTGATGATGAGTGTGGAAGCCAAGAAGAGCATGATTGTTCATGAACTGTGATGTGTTGTTGTTGTTATGATTATTAAGACAAGTTGAAGAAGAATCTCCATAAAGTGCTTCAAGTTGTCTGAAAAATCTATAGTGTTTACCATCTTGTCTTCCTGCTTTACCTTCTTTAGTCTTTCTATAATATTTGTAAAGATTCTCAAACTTCTCTCTACATTTCTTCCCACTCCTTTGATATCCATGTTCCTCAGACATTATCCTATAATATAACATTAATAAAAAAATGACACTACTTCCGTTTTTTATTGTTTGATCTTTTAGAAATTTCACATATATTAAAAAAATAATAAATTTTAGTCGATAAATACATTGTTTTAATAAATTTTATACTTTTTCATATCAATGAACCAATCCTAATTCAGTAATTCAAAAAATGACACTACTTCCGTTTTTTATTGTTTGATCTTTTAGAAATTTCACATATATTAAGAAAATAATAAATTTTAGTCGATAAATACATTATTTTAATAAATTTTACACTTTTTCATATCAATGAACCAATCCTAATTCAATAATTCAAATATTTTCTATAAATATTTTTTTAAACTACACAACTAATTACTTAAATATGCATTGAAAACTTAAAAATAATGTCTAAACCATCAATCTTAAAAAAAAAAAAAGGAAGAATATCTAAATTGAATTTGAAGTAAAGCCCTAATCTTGAAACTAGTTTAAGTGATCATGCATACGTAATATATATTGTACGGTGTGTTTGCATGTTTAGATTAGATACAATGACACACATATATAAAGTTTGTCTTTTTCTAACATAAATTTGATAACTCAAGGACCAAGATTGTTCTTTAGACTTACTAGTGGATTTTTAACATGTTTCTATGCAGTGTTTACACAAAAGAAGAAGGTATATATTTTCAGAAACTTAAAAAGATGAATCAGAAGTTATCATTAAAAAAGGAGAAGACTAAAATAAAAGTTAGAGAAAATTATAATAAAATCTTTATTTTTTTCTGTTTATGTTTTACCCTTTTGGGTTTTTAAAGCACCTGATAGTGTCTTAACTGAAACTGCCAAGGTCTGGTCATTCTCTTGACCAAAACAAAACGAACCTCTTAAAGAAAATATTGTTTTTGAAATTGACCACTCTTTAGATATATAACAACAAGATTTGTATATATACATAAGAATGTAACATATAAATATTAAATTTGTCTATACTGATCAACTGAAAAAGTAAGATCGAAAATTGAGGAACCCGAGGAAGGTCACATTCTTTTTTTTTTTTTTTTTTCTTCGGTCACATTCTTTTTTATTCAAAAGAAAAAAATAATAAATTTGTCTTCGGGATTTTCACTTAAAATGTCTATAATTTAATAAGAAACCGTATATGAAAGGTCAAATCTGAAAGAAAACCATAGACACACGCAAAAAAATACCCAAATAATTTATCAAAAAAGTAATTTTCATTAAAGAAATTGGAATCTGTTTATAAGTGTTTAGTGTTTATGCATATATTGTAATTACTAATTCTTTTTGTTAAAATTATTGTTACGTACTAATTCTTCAACTTGAATTAAGTTTAAGCTATTTAAGACATTATCTTGTAAAAAAAAAAAAAAAAATTAGGACACATGATCGAACAAATCAAACTTTTGTGTTATGAATTGTTATAAATTAAAAGAATATTCATTTTTAATTATTTTTTTGTTAATTCCTAAAGACAAAATTTAAAATAAATAAATTAGGGTATAGTGAATCAAACCTAGAAACTTCATCCCAAAGAGGTCCTTTTTGATTAGCTTCTTTAAATTTATGATCAAGACGAGATCTAATCTCCAACAAAGTTAGGGTTTCTTGTCTTGGCCACCTTCCTGTTCCTCCACCGTCTCCTCCTCCTCCTCCACCACCGTTAAGAAACCCACCTCCTCCACCACTAGTACTAGCGTTTACATTATTTCCCACCGTAGAAGAACCTCCACCTAATCCATGTATGCCACGTGGCAAAAAACCCATTTCTTGATCAGTAGTGAACTGATGAAGACGGTGAGAAGGCGGCGGTGGCGCCGCCGGAGCAAGGTTAAAACCAAAGAAATCAGAAGGAAAATGAGAAGACGTTGAAGGTGTTGCCGTAGTCGTCTTCATGAGCTGCCGGAGCTCCGGTATACCGTATTGAGGATGATGATCATCCATTTTTCAGATTTTAAAAGAGAATTAAGATCAAAAGATTATAAAGGTTCAACCTTTTAATTCCAAAAAAGAGAAAGAGAGTAAAGATTGAAACTTTTTTTTAGAGATAGAGAGAGAGTGAGAGTGTAGTCCACAAAAAGGGTCGAATGTTAGCTAGAGAAACGATATATGGTCCCATTTACTTAATGAATCCTTTTTTAAGTGGTGGACATTTAAGCCGAACCGAACGAATTTAGTTCGGATAGTTCGTTTCGGTTTATTCGGTTAGTTCGGTTCAATTCGGCATAATTTTTATTTTAATTCGGTTTTCGGTTCGGTTTGGCAATAATTTTATTTTTATTAGATTAACCGAACCCCGACTCGAACCGAACCGAACCGAACTTGCTAAAATTAACCAAACAAACCGAAAAACCGAATAAAAAAATTGGAAAAATTAGAAATTTAACCGAAATTAAGATTTTCGAACTGAAAAAACCAAATTTCAAAAATAAAAATACGAATCGAACCGAACCGAACTTGTTCGGTTCAGTTTGGCCAAAAAACCGAAAAAACAAAACAAACCGAATGCCCCCTATTTTTGTATGTTTCTTTTTGAATGTGTGGGCGAGAGAGAGAGAAAGAGAAATGTACAATTTGTATGTATCTGTTCATAAATTATTAGATGTAGATTTTTTTTTTTTTTTTTGGTCGAAAGATGTAGATCTTTATTTTTCACTTTTTGTATAAGTAATTGTATGTATCTGTTCATTCTGCAACATGTGTCTCAATGTTCATTATCTCTATATATCTAATAAGTTGATATCAATAATACATGTGTTTGTTTATATATGTGTCGACTGTATTCATATTGATGTAAGGTTTTGTCTCTTTTTGAGACATATTAGATCGAAGCCTACTCTTTGTTTTTTTTGTTTTTTTAACTTTATATTTAGGGTTTAATTATCTAACAAACTAATAAGCTATATGGAGTAAATTGTGTTTGGCTCTTTGTAGAATTTTAAGCTTCATTATTTGCCTTTTTATGATTAATTCTGCTGTATGTTAAACCGAAATTTGTTTTTAGATTTTTAAAAAGTTATTAGCTAACATAATTATTTGGCTTCAATCTCTTGATTTCCATGATTTTCTTAAATAAAAATATAATACACTTTGTGAACCTTGAATTAATTAGTATATACTGTAAATCATGCTTCTATAATTATTATACTACTGGATAAATATATAGTAGCGCACAAATAAACATTTAAAACTACAAGTTATACCCTAAATTTTAGGTAACTTTGTCAAATATGTACTCCTTCCGTTTCAGATTAGTTGTCGTTCTGGAGAAAAATTTTCGTTTCAAAATATGTGTCGTTTTAGGTTTTCAATGCAGAAATTAAATGAATTTAACTTTTTTGACCAATAGAATAATTGCAGGATTTTTTTCTATTGGTTGATTTAGAATATTTAATGGTGTTTTTATAGAAAATAGAGATTTCTTAATTTGTGTGCAAAACTCTAAAACGACAAGTAATTCGAAACGGAGAGAGTATATGTTTGTACCTTTTTGTATATGTGATGCAGTTTTCAAAGATAGATATTTGTATAGATTTTTTTTTTATCACAAATATATGTATAGATAAATACTCTTTTTGTTATCATTAATTAATTATGTCATAGATAATTTGTAAAGACAAAATTGTGTGTGAATATAACTTATTACAAAGTTAGATAGAATAAATTGGCCGCAATAAGAGGGGTCCTCTCAAAATCTACCAAATTATTGGCTTTTGTGTTCCCCAACATTTCAACCTGTCTAATCCCTAACCATTTGGCTTTATTGTTCCTTTTTTTACACTTTTATTGCTTCAATCCTAATGTTCACTAAAGTTTAATTAAGCCCCTTCTCATTAATACAATTTCTCGAAATTCCTTTAATGAAACTAGAAAAAAACCCAAATTCTTATTTAATAAAAAAATTATATAATATAACCGAAACACTAAGACTTGAATGTTTTGCTAAGTTTTAATTTAAAATATGGTACAAATAGCTATGTTCAATGACTTTAATGTTTTGCTAAATTCCAATGTATTTTTTCACATGGCATGGACCAATGAATCAAGAACTTTTCATTAAAAGTTTAGTTAAATAATGAAGAAAGAACCAAGATTATTAGAAAAGATAGTATGAAAATGATTAAGGTTTTTTAAAAATATAATGACGAGCTTTAGACATGTGTTACATTATGGTTGTCAATTAGAGGACCCCTTAGAAAGTTTACTTCAACAAATCTTCCTCAACATACACATCCAAACGATGCCGTTTCATCCTCTACATATGTTTTTTTGTTGCTTTGTTAAAGTATTGTACTCTTGTTTAAACCTTCTCAGTTTCATAATTCGAATTTGATTGAAAAAAATAATTGGTTCATCAATGGCATGGGGGCAAATAGACAAGTAGCTAGGGTTCTAATTTGTCACCTACCCATTTACTGTTTCTCCACCGTCAAATTAATTGACACCTTATCTTCTTCTTTTTCCTTTTTTATTTTAAGTAATCTATTTTTTTTTTCTTATAACCCGGATTTCCAGGCCCACCGAAGTGTCCTGACTAGCCATGTGGTTGGCCAAATGGCACTCCACGTGTTGGCTCCTGGACGCTGCAGCCCGTATGTGAATTCCGCAATGGTCGGAGTTCGAACTCGTGATGGCAGATATCTCAGCTGAGGGTCCATTACCACCAGAGCTAGAAGCTCCGGTTATAATCTAATTATTTGTATTATAAATCATTTACGTAGAATCTTAAAACCAGGTTGGACAAATAGTATAGAAAGAAAACAAAATAACATGAGAAGATATAGTTATTTAGCAATGTAGCTAAGTATGTTTATACACTTTTAATCATTTTTCACAACTTTGAAAATATAATCACATATTATGAGTTGGTCTATAATAACGTTAGATCCATAAAAAAAAACTAAAAAAGTTGGAAAAAGAATAATTTAGATGTTTAAATTTTCGGACGAATTAGGTATATATTATAAATTAATTTCGTAATGTCATAAGATCTCTCACAACATTTGAAGGAAGTTATAATCTCGAATTGAATTCACTGGAAAAAAAAAATTTAATCTAAATGTTTTGACTTTTCGGCCTACGAAAACATACAAATTTCGTCTAAAAATTTTGCGGTAATAAAAATTTCACTTAATTTTAAATATATAGTGAAACATAAGAGCATGTACATTGATTAAGAACCAATTAAAAGTTCTTAACATTATTTTAATCTTATATTTTAAAAACTTTTTGAATTATTTACATGTTTTCCACTATGTTAAGAAACCAAAGAATAAAAAAAATGTGAATAGTGCAAGAACTAGATATTGCGGAAGGATTTTAAAAACTCATTCTTATTCTCTGTCTTATTTTTTATAATATTTTTGATTATTTTATTATAAGAAATTTGGTTAAGATCCACCAATGGAGGTGGTCTAAAGAATATAAATTAATATCTAATGATTCCATTTATTTTGTTCATAAATTTTAAGTGCAACGACCTATCAACAATATATCAATAGGTGCCCTAGAACTAGAAGTGGCCTAGTTTCCATATTAGCTAGGGCAAAGTAGCATGCTTTTGCGCGAAAGTGAAACTATAATCTCAACTCTACTAAGATGGGTCGATGTTATGTATTGCCATAATTTTTCAAACCTTATGTTATAGTAATATATATAACAATAATAAGTATATAATATTATGCGGTAGGGCCTTTATTCATTCGTACATCTCCATAGTATTCATATTTAATATTAACCCGTACTTGGTAATATATAAAAATGTATATAGAAATATTTTGGGTACAATTTTTAATTAGTAACTTATTGATGAAGAGTTTTACTATATATTGACATGTCCAAAATGTATATATGGCTTATCACTACAAGAAAATACAGACTAACTGACGGACACATTCAGTTCTAACTCGTCAGTAATGAAAATTTTCAGTATTTTCGTCAGTAATACTAAGGAAATATTACTGACGGAATATTGACGAAATATTGCCATCAGTCTGTTCGGAACAACACCATCAGTCTGACTGGTCAGTTTTAACGATGCTTTCTTAGTGTATTTTTTTATCGATATATAAAGGTAATTATATAATATTATTCGAAATTACAACACTAGCTATCGAAAATTTTCTAATAAGCTATGATATTGTTTATTTATATTAAAATGTCATGATGATTCTCTAAGCAACCTTTGGGTTTTATTGAAAAAAGGGAAAGTTGTCTCAACCATGATCCGTTTAATATATATTTCTATTCTATATCGTTGAAGATCTATCTAATAATTCATTAATATTTTATATTCCTCCGCAATCATATCGTTTAAAATTTGAAACTAAAAGACATTCTTGTCACACAAGTTGTGGACCACGGTACCAAAAATCATTAATATATTGGGGTTTTATTCCAAAAAAATTAATAGTTAATTTACTTAATTAATTTTTGAACACGAGATTAGGTAGATGCCGACAAAACGTAATGATCACTTACTTTGATTATCTTAAGAAAAAAATAGTAATAACGAATGAATATGTAATTATATTTCTTAGAATGGACAAACAAAAGCACTATATGTATAATTTAATCAAAATTTCTATTTAAAATTCCTTAATATATAAATACATAATATATATATATATATATATATATATATATAGCGCAATTCTTAAACTACAAAATGCCTAAAAATAACAAAAAAAAAAGGATTGAAATAAAATGGAAATAAAAGCAGAGTACGTAGAGAATGATGAAATCATGGACAGTGTATAGTAACTGTAAGAGAAGAATAGAGTGTTAAAGTAAATTCTTAATAAGGTAAACTTGCTGCACAGATTAATCTCAGCCTTCCTCACTCAGTATTTGTATTAAGTCCGACATATACAAAAATATATTTTATAAAATTCAATAAATACGGAAAATTCATATTTCTTTATCAAAAAAATAAATAAATAAATAGGGGAAAGTTCATTCTTAAGAAACCAAAAAAATATATATAAAGAAGAGAAAAAATATTAATGAATCTTAGAGCGGTCAAACCTGAAAATTTACTTTTCACGTAGGTAAAATGTTCGATGTAACACCCCGGTTTATAGAGGAATGGTGGTGCATGGCGAGAGTTTAAGAGAATTGATTTGCCTACCTAAATCACTAAAGTGCACTTATCTTTTCGGTCACCTGTCTAGAGAGAACTCCAAGGTTAAGCGTGCTTATGCTGGAGCAATCTAAGGATGGGTGACCTTCCGGGAAGTCATTTTCCGGAATTGTGCGAGTGAGGACAAAGCATGGGGAAAGATCTCGTGGTGATCTGCAGGGCCAGCAAACAAGTCTCTAAAGCCTCCCAGAGTAGCACACCTGACCGTCAGATAGTAGTGGGGCCCACGGGCCGAGAGAGCTGGGGACCACAGGCTGGAGCGGTCAGGGGTGTTACAAGTGGTATCAGAGCCGGTTGTCACTCCAGTTCTGACCTGGAGGACCGGTCCTGGTGTGCAACGAGGACGTTGCACTCTGTGAGTGGGGGTGAATGTAACACCCCGGTTTATGGAGGAATGGTGGTGCATGGCGAGAGTTTAAGAGAATTGATTTGCCTACCTATGTCACCAAAGTGCACTTATCTTTTCGGTCACCGGTCTAGAGAGAACTTCAGGGTTAAGCGTGCTTATGCTGGAGCAATCTAAGGATGGGTGACCTTCCGGGAAGTCATTTCTGGAATTGTGCGAGTGAGGACAAAGCATGGGGAAAGATCTCGTGGTGATCTGCAGGGCCAGCAAACAAATCTCTAAAGCCTTTCGGAATAGCACACTTGACCGTCTGATAGTAGTGGGGCCCACGGGCCGAGAGAGCTGGGGACCACATGCTGGAGCGGTCAGGGGTGTTACATTCGATCCATGCAATATATATACACGTATGTTTTTTTAACACAGACGTACGTACGTACCATGTATGTTATTGTATATAGAACACAATTAATATTCTATTAGATTATTACTTCCACATTAACTATTAATTAATGCTCTGTAACAATTGTTTTGTTTAAGAAGAAGAACACATTATTAATATATTAACGAAGTAAAACACTTTCCTTTTCTTGTAAAATATGAAACCAAAATCCTAAAGAATGAGAAAAGCTATTGGATAAAACCAAATTAATGAGTTTAATTAATCAAAAATTTAATATTTTTCTGTAGTGATATGTCGATAATAGGTCAAGGCCGGTTTTAGAGTATTTCGACAAGACAACGAGTTTCATACTCGATTTTTATTAGGGTTGGGCATTCCGGTTTACGATTCAGTTAAGGTTCGGTTATTTCGGTTTTCCGGTTTTTCAATTTTATGAAAACTAAAACCATTCGGTTTAAGGTCCGGTTACGGTTTGGTTTCAGTTTGGTTTTTCACTACAAGAGAAATAGAGTAATTCCGACTAGAGTTTACGAGTAAATGCATTGTCAAAAAATTTTTATCGAATTTCCGACTAGTTCTCGACTAAATAAATAATTTTCGGTAATTAGTCGGTAACAGGGCATAGTAGGAAAATAGTCGGAAATTTTTCTGACAAGTTACCGACTAATTTGGATTTTTCTTTAAAAAAAAAATGTTGTCAAGATTTAGTCGAAAATTTATACATAGTAGGAAAATAGTCGGAAATTTTTCCGACAAGTTACCGACTAATTTGGATTTTCCTTTAAAAAAAAAAAATGTAGCAATTTAGTCGGAAATTTATGTATTAGTAGGAAAATAGTCGGAAAAATATTATGACAAATTTCCTACAAATTTATGCATTTGTCAAGATTTAGTCGGAAATTTATACATAGTAGAAAAATAGTCGGAAATTCTTCCGACAAGTTACCGACTAATTTGGATTTTCTTTTAAAAAAAAATTGTAGCAATTTAGTCGGAAATTTATGTATTAGTAGGAAAATAGTCGAAAAAATATTATGACAAATTTCCTACAAATTTATGCATTTTTCAAGATTTAGTCGGAAATCTATACATAGTAGGAAAATAGTCGGAAATTTTTCCGATAAGTTACCGACTAATTTGGATTTTTCTTAAAAAAAAAAAATGTAGCAATTTAATGGGAAATTTATATATTAGTAGAAAAATAGTCGGAAAAATATTATGACAAATTTCCTACAAATTTATGCATTTGTCAAGATTTAGTCGGAAAAAAAAAAAAATTTAGTCAAAAAGTTGTTTGTATATTAATCTGAAAATTGTCGGAAAAATCTTCTATATATTGCAACACATCTTCTTTCTTCTTTCTTGCTTATCATTCTCGATCGCAAAAACACAAAAAATTATCTTCCACAAACCAAACTCTCATAAACCCAACTTTCAAAGACTAAGTTTGTATTTTAATTATGTATAATAGTATGAAATTTTGTATTAGATTACATAGATTTAAAATATATATAGATTTGAAATTATATGGATATAGGTCATAGAAATGTTTATGAAACTAGAACAACAAGGATACATAAGTTTTGATTTGTTATTTACGGTTATAATTCTATGAGGGAATCACTTAAATACGGTTGGTTTCCGTTCGGTTTAGTTTTTTCGGTTACAGTATTTGCCCTAATTTTTATGATTATATAAATGTATTATCAAATTTTAAATTTGCTAAAAACAAATAATATGCAGGAACTGGCTATTGGATCGGTTTGTTGTGGCCTGAATGTTGACAAAAAAAAAATTATATAAAAGAATTGACTCTAAAACTGAATACAAATTATAGCTTGTGATATGTGTGGTCACATATAATAGCTGAAATTATACTTTAAAGACTTTCCTGATTTTCAGTTTTGTCATCTCTTTTTAGATTTTTTTTAATGAATAAAATTTCAAGAAAGGAAGAAAAATTAGTTCTAAAGTGTTAAGGCTGATTGATAGATGCATGCATTTTGGACTCTGAATTAACTACATATTATAATTTATAAACATGTACAATTTGGTTTCACAAGTTTTTTTGGATTAACATTATTAAATTGGTTTTACAAGAATAATGATTCAGTAGGAAATAAAGTGCCAATTTTAAAGGGTAAACCGTTGATATAATAAAAATAAGTAAGGAGAAAGTTATATACAAAAGAAAATCGACTTTAGATTTAATATAAAGTAGTATGTAGAACTATTTGTGAAAGCATACCCTTCTTTTTCATTACCTTTTTGAAAAATTTTCTTTTATAGATCTTGTGAAGATTTGTCAATAGAACATGCACTAACTAGTTTCTTGTAGAAGCATTATTAATTTTTAAAAATAAGTGATATTTCTGGCCTTCAACTAAAAAATGGATAAATTAAATTTCAAAATTTAGAGAAATGTATCATTTCATTGCAATACAATTTTAACAGAAATGACGGTTTTTATTTTGAAGTGGACACTCGGACTTAATTCAAATTTTTATTATAATTATATCAAAAAATTCTAATTTATAATCAATTCATATATAATTTTCTATTTAGAAAAAAAAAAATCTTTCACGGAAATTTCTGTTGCCAAATGAGAAAATAATAGTGGAGATGTCCTTGTCAGAAAGATTATGTAATGTATTTAATTATGGGGTCTATAGTTGATTAAAGGAACTTTTTGAATAATTAAGTATATTAAAATTTTGAAAGACAATATCTCTAGTCTCTATCCGTGGAAGGCAAAAATGTCATCAGTTACAATTTAATTTAGTTGGACCACACGAATTATTACTTTGGACCAAAGTCATAAGAAATATTATGTAATAATACAAATATCATTGGGCACAGACAAATTCAATGCAGTATTTTTTTCATTCTTTTTGTCAAAAAACTAATGTGTAGCTTCTTTTTATAAAAACATCTTACATCTCTTTGAACATTTTGTGTTAAAACATAACTACGTGAGCCTTTTGGGCCGTTTAGTCCAATCTATTTTCTTTGGCCCATCAATAAAATTTAATCACTAACCCGCTTAACACTAAAAACCAATAATTAACGTGCAATTAAATTATTATTTATTCACCGTTTGGATATGATAACAATTTACACCATTTCCAATAGTGTTTCATTTCTTGTTTAAATTTTTTTTTTTTTAATTGTAAATTGGTCTTTTACTTTATTAATCATCTAATACCTTTATAATTCAATCATCTAGTACCTCCGTAACTAACAAAACAATTAAGTAATTCATGATGGGTCTGTCCTAGGACGTTCATTCATTCATCATGATCGAGAAAACGCACATTATAGATTGTTCAACGATTACTTCTCAGAAAGCCCAACTTACAATGATGCTATATTTCGTCAAAGATATTGTATGTCTTGTTCTCTATTTTTTTGTATCGTTAATTCGATTGAAGTCATGATGACTACTTCAAACAACGAAGGGATTCAACTGGAAGATTTGGTTTATCATCCCTTCAAAAAGCTACAACTGTCTTTCGAATGCTATCTTATGGTTTACCAGCCGATGCCACAGATGAGTACATTAAAATAGGCGAATCGACGAAAATTGAAAGCATGAAGAGATTTTGTCAAGCTATGGTGGAATTGTTCTTTGAGAAATACTTACGCTCACCAACACATGCTGATGTTTCAAGACTTCTTTACATTGGTGCAAAAACGAGGCTTCCCAAGAATGTTAGGTAACTTATATTGTATGCGCTGGAAGTGGAAAAATTGTCCTACTGGATGGGCTGGACAATATGTAGGTCGTAGTGGTTCACCAACAATAATTCTTGAAGCTGTGGCAGATTATGATCTTTGGATATGACATGCATATTTCGGAATTCGGGGAACCATAATAATATCAATGTATTGGAGTCTTCACATCTTTTCTCCAATCTCGCTCAAAGTATTGCTCCTCCTGCTCATTATGTTATTTAGGGAAAAGAATATAATATGAGTTATTATTTGGCCGATGGTATATATCCATAATGGTCTAGTATAGTGCAAACTATTCATGAGCCAAGGGGTCCCAAAAATAAATATTTTGCTATCAACGAGACTCATGTAGGAAAGATGTGGAACGTGCATTTCGAGTTCTCAATCACGTTTTGCAATTGTGAAAGGGCCAGTTCGCTTTTGGAAAAAAATGTGATACATGATATAAGGACTACTTGTATAATTTTACATAACATGATAATCGAGGATGAACATGACCTTGATGCTCCAATTGAAGTCTATAGAGAAGTTTCACCTCCGGAGATTGACATAGAAGAGAATGAAAGTACTCGGTTCCAAGAATTTAATGTTCGATTTAGAAAAATCAAAGATAAAAGAAGTTCATTTCTCACTATGGAATGCGTTAATTAATCATTTGTGGCAAAATATATATATATATCTAGTGTTTCATCGTAACTATATTGTTTTTGTTGTTTATCTATTAGGTTGTGTACTATAATCTTATTTTTATGTTAATGTATAATTTTTGTTCAATCATGATTTTTTTGAACTATTGCTAAATAAAAGAGATTAGGCAAAATTAGTAAATTAATAAAAATTAAAAGGTTTAATTAAAATTAGTAATAAATATAAATATAATATTTTGATAATATTAAAAAAATGAAGCAACCATTAGAGAAATTATTGCTTCATTTTTTGTTTCATTTTGAAAAAGTGCATTTTTAAAGCAAAAAAAACGAAGCTAACTATTTGAGATACCCTTAGGTTGGGCAAAATAGATATCCAAAAATCGAAATGTACTGAAATATTATGAAATCGAACCGAATTATGAAATCCTAAATTTATTATTAGAAATATTGAAATGCATACTCAAACAAAAAAAGAATGATGTGAATGGATATCAAAATCTATTAACCGAATAACCAAAACCAAATTTGAACCGAACCAAAATTTTGAGAATCGAACCAAACTCGAACCAAATTTTGAAAATATCTAAATAGATAAAAAAAATTCCAATATCCAAACTACCAAAGGTCCAAAACAATAAAGAATTGAATAAAACAAAACTAAATATCTGAAAACACAAATATGAATTCAAATTTCAAAAAATTTAAATTGTAAAATTAGACATTTAACCATTTTATCAAACCCAGTATTGGACATGCAACTAAATACAATTTGTTTTAATCGATTTTTAATAAATTTAAATTAATGTTTTTATCTAATTATCAGCTACAACCACTGAATCAAAACCTCATCATCAGGGTCAAAACCTAACACAAATATTTTGAGAACTTCACAGATCCTATGAATTTCTCAGTTCTCTTAAAGGAATTACATATCATTCAAAACTTTTACATACACAAACCATTCATTTTAGGGTTAGTTTTCATTACTTGCAACACAAGCTACCCAAATATCTTCTGATAATTCTTCAACCAAATCATCAAAAATCTCAAACTCAAAATCTAAAACCGTCTCTGCAACTTCTGCTTCGTTTTTCGATCTCCATAACCCTAAACTCTCTGTTTTAAAATCATGTTCAACCATCATATCAATTGTGTTTGATTCCACATCTCTCCAAGATCTTAATCTCTCACATACTCTTTTAACTTCATCTTCAAGCAAAACGTTGTCGCTTTGTAATTCTTCTATGACAAGATCTGAGATTAATGCTTCTATGCCTTCAGGAACTTCTTTAATATCTTCAAAATATGTTTTAAGAACTCTCTTAGTTATAATCTCACAATGATAAAGCTTTTTCATCTCTTCTTCTTCTTCATCTTCATCTTCTGATTCTTGTACTAACATTCTTTTCTCGAGTTCTATGGAATTTAAACCCGCAAGTTGCTCAAATCTGCAAAGCTTTTGTAGAAGTAGATGCTTTGCTTCTGTAAATCCAAACCAAAAAAATATCTCATTAGTTTGAATATATATATTTTTCAGGACATAACGGACCGGCCTAGTAAATCAAACTCGAGAAAATGCATTCGCTGCGACGAATAAGTTTAAATTTTGACTAATATGTAGTAATAAAGATTTATTCGTTGGAAATGCCAATTAACTGGAAAAAGATTTTGATAATTTTAGATCAAATATTTAGTAAAAAATTTAGTCGAGAACATTATTCTGATTAATTTCCGACTAAATATCATATTCTGCACTCTCACTAATTCTCAACCACAACTAAATCTACGTTTTCGACTAAGTTTCAACTAACTTTTCCGATTAATTATCGACCAATAATTTCCGGCTAATTACTGACTTAAATGTACCAACAAAATTCATGTTGCGAATTCGTCTAACGATTGACGCGAATACCCTGCCCTCTAGAGTTTATTTTATTGATCAAAGTGTTAAATTTTACAATAAACTAAAGCCCCTTATATAAACCCCAAAACCCAATCTTACTAGAAAAACCTAGAATTATTTTTTTTCTTTCTAAAATAGACCGTACCGTACCCACAACAAACCGACGCTAATTATATTAGACCCGTTAATATTATTTTACGTCATATTTTAACAATTGGTTTTTTCACTTTTCGAACTATGTTCTAACCATGTCATTATTGGACTAATGACCGAGTAACAAAATTTGTATAATGTTCATACCATTCATTTATATAAACAAAAAACATCACTAACATAAACCACTAAGCTACAAATACAGATCTAGACACAAAACATTTTAAACAAAAATGTCAATGAGACAATTTAACAAACACTAACATGTAAGTGTCACTACAGTGTCTTTTTTGCAGTACTACAGTTTTATAACCATTTAATAGGACTCAATAGTTTGGTAGGGTTATAATATAAGATCTCAAAAAGATATCAGAATTAAATGAAATAAATTTTAAAGACAAAAGAGTGGTTAGAAAAAAAAAACGTACTTTGTACAGATCTGAAGCTAGAAGAAATGTTATTATCATCCATGTGAATGTCTTCGTCATCATCTTGAAATGGAGGGTCCAAAACTGAAACTGGACTACTTTGTTCTTTATCTTCTTCTTCTTCCTCTTCAATTTCTAGCTTCTTTAACTTCTCTACTTCATGATAATTCTCTTTCTTAATCTGGATTATAGAAAATTAGTTAAGTGTTTTAGTTAGAATAATTATACTAGGGCTGAGAATCGGGTCGGAACGGTTCGAAAATTTTGATTTTCGGTTATTTCGGTTGTTGGATTTGTGTCCGAACTACACTGAATAAAATTCCGGTTCGGTTCAGAAATCGGTCCGGTTTTTGTTTTTGAAGTTCGGTTTATTTGGTTAAGTTTCGGTTATTTTTTCGGGTTTTTCGGGTTTTTTCGGTGATTTCGGTTCGGTTTTTCTAGGTTTTTTTTTTGTTTTTTCGATTATTTTCGATTTTTTTCAAGAAAATAAAAATAAAAAATAAAACGATCGGTTATCAGTTCGGTTCGGTTACAAAACTTGATTTTCTTTTTGTGCTGATCGGTTTACGAAATATCATTCGGTTCAGTTCGGAAAATCTTGATTCGGTTTGGAAATTTCGGTCAGGTTACAAAACTTGATTTCTTTTTGTGCCGATCGGTTTACGAAATATCATTCGGTTCGGTTCGGAAAATCTTGATTCGGTTTGGAAATTTCGGATCGGTTAGAAAAATGTCGATTCGGTTTGAAAATTTTGGTTTGGTTTATATTTCCAATCCTAAATTATACTTTAGATTTGATTGCTAATTTTTGAGTGATAAGTTTATAGATAGAGACAGATCTTTGGACTTTAATTGCTTAAACTGATTTTTCAGACAAGAACATGAGAGAGATTTATATGTCAGAGAGACATATCAACTTTGTTTTTAACAAATATACAAAAAAGGCTGAATTGATTTTTGGAAAAGACAAAATTGTTTTTGTCTTTAAATGTTTCACATCTTCGAAAACATCCAAAGTATGAGTTTTTTGAGGGTAATTTTGTCATTTAATTTTACAACTTAATCAATCGAGTCAAATAATGCATCATTAACTAAAATTTTGGAAAATGTCATATCAAATTATCATACACGGTTCTAAAATTTTGAAAATCGAATTATACAATGAAAATTATGGGCATATTCATAAAATAAAATTTTAAAATAGATCGATCTTAGTTAAATTATGAAAATATAAAATAGACCGCAAACTCGTGTTTATTCTATTTAGTCTCATGACATTTCAGGTTCTGGTAAATTAAGTACTTTAAAAAATGATAGTTTTTATAATTTTTATGAATTAATATTCAATTTAATAATACTTATGAATTAATAAATTTGTTATGTTTCAAATTTGATATTTAATAGTATAATTTATCTTTGTATAAATAAATAATTAATTATTATATTTGACGCTGATAATTTATATAATTTCAAATTAAGTACTTTAAAAAAATGATAGTTTTTATAATTTTTATGAATTAATATTCAATTAAATAATACTTATGAATTAATAAATTTGTTATGTTTCAAATTTGATATTTAATAGTATAATTTATCTTTGTATAAATAAATAATTAATTATTATATTTGACGCTGATAATTTATATAATTTCAAATTAAGTACTTTAAAAAAATGATAGTTTTTATAATTTTTATGAATTAATATTCAATTAAATAATACTTATGAATTAATAAATTTGTTATGTTTCAAATTTGATATTTAATAGTATAATTTATCTTTGTATAAATAAATAATTAATTATTATATTGACGCTAATAATTTATATAATTTCAAAATTAAGTACTTTAAAAAATGATAGTTTTTATAATTTTTATGAATTAATATTCAAATTAATAATATTTTATAAATTAATAAATTTGTTTATTTCAAATTTGATATTTAATAGTATAATTTATATTTTTATAAATAAATAATTAATTATTATATTTGACGCTAATAATTTATATAATTTCAAGTGTATAGTAATTACTAAATCATTATGGGCATCAATTATTTGTAGTTGTTCTTTTTCTTATTCTAACTAAAGAAAGATAATTAATAATGTAATGATTATTTAATAATTAAGTGAGAAAGAAGACAAACCTTTTGACAATCGTGGCGTGGTGAAGTCGCAGGCGATAAGAAATTCGGCGTTTTGAAACCGTTTGAAGAAGACATGTTTTGTAAAACAAAATGAAACGGGCTTTCACAAAAACGTTTATCTTCAGATAAATCTGCACCGTTCATTGATTCACTGCTACAACTAATCGACGTTTCAAAATCAACGTCCCTCTCTGACCAAACGCAGCTACTACTAGACCTCCTTGAGAATTGCGTCTCAGACGCGATTTTCTGCGTTTGAGCTTCTTCTTCTTCTTTGCGTTTAGATTTTCTTGTAATAATTTTACGAACAACTGGAGATTCCCATTTCAACATATTCTTCACAGAAGAAACTCGACCACCGTTTTCACAACCGCTAATTTCGCGTTTCTTACGGTGCGTTAGCTTCTTTAACACTGACCCAAATATCCCAAACGCGTTTCCTGCGTTTCGAGTTCTAGTTTTAGAACCTTCTGATGAATGTTTCTGTATCCTAACCGCAGCTTCTAGTAGAATCGATGCGGTTCTCGCAGGTATATCAACGAAAATAGCGTTTTGGCTTCGATTCGGCGATTTGAGTTCAAAGAGTGGAGATTTCTTTGGATCAGGAGATTCACGTAGAGAGAAGAAACAAGCGTTACGACAAAAACGCGCGTTTTGTGAGATGGGTTTGCGTTTCTTGACTTGTAAATGCGTTTTGATTTGACAACGACGGTCTGAAATGTAACTTTGAAGCTGAAATGGTTCTTGATCTTCTTCAAGAAGATCTTTTAAATGTCTTTGAGAAGCCATTGTTTGTAAGTAGAAGAAGAAATAATAATACTTTTACGTGAATTTATATTCAAAGTTTTGAAATTTAAGCTTTTGAGAGAGAGAGAGATTGTGATTCAAAAAAATTGTGGATGGTTTAGGAGATCGAGGCAATGGTTAAGTAAATAGTTGTAGTTGTAGGTAGGAAGAAACAAAATAATTATTATAATATTTTTTTTTTTGGTTTTGTTTGTTGTGTAATTGGTGATTTAAGAAGACACCTACAAAACTAATAATATTTTTAAAATTCAATGTTTATTGTGAGTTTCTAAAGGGGATGAAAAAATATTAATATAATTTGAATTGGGTTTTTTTTCCTGATATTCCAGCTATCCCAACGTTTCCCGACAACATAGAAATTCATGTTTTATATTATCGGTCAGCCACCCGACAAGACAAAGGTGCACGTGTTAACCTATCGGTTCGCTCAAACTAGACACGTAGGCGGTCAAATGACTTTACATGTGTCGGTTCCTGGACGTTGTAACTCGTATGTCAATACCATAGTGACCAGGACAGATCTTGAGACCAAGCATATTAAACACGAGCTTGCGATCCATTTTTATTTTCAAAATCTTACTTTTGTTTTATCTTTTCTCTCTCTTTCTCTAATGCTTAGCTCATGCATCGAACCAATCAGCGCTGCACTAATTTGAGCGATCTCTGACCAGACGAGCTAGATGAGCTTAGCAAAATCTTACTTTAAGAATAAACATTTTTTTAAAAATTGTAGCTTAAAAATCAACTCATTGTTTTCATTTTATATTTGCATGATTGGCTCTGATAATGGTCGAGACTCGAACTCTCGTAATGACGAATACCTAAATTGAAAGTCCATTACCACTAGAGTTAGTGGTTTTGGTTAATTGGTCCATTGATATTTAGTTCTTCTTTTATACTAATTTTTTTATCCTCATAATTTTATTATAAATATTAATTTGAAATCAAATTAACCACACTAGTATATGAAAATGCAGCTAAAATTGTTAGGTATATATTGTACTATATATAAGTTTAATGCCATTGTTTAAAACTAATGACGATATTTATATGTGTGTAACCGCTTAAATATGAGATGAAATAGTTATATACAAAAAAATTAATGTATACTTTTATTAAAAAAAATTGAGATGTAGAATATATATGTGGATCCTATCAAAATTCAAATGTTATATTTTTTTTTGAACATTCAAGATTCTATTGACTTTAAAATTGAAGTCTCGTAATTATCAAGAATAATTCTGATTCACAAAAATGTATCTTTTAAAAAGTTCCTTTAGATTTCATCTCCCTATATTTTACAGAAGTAGAAAAAGAAAAAATCGAAAGGAAATTATTATTTTATTTACACGTTGGATTATTTCAAAAATAACATCGAATAGTTGTTTTCATTTTTCACATATTTGTGAAACTATTCTTTTCCCCTCCACATGCAAAAGCGTTGACGTATCTCAAAGGGCAAAGAGTTAAAGAATAAAAAGAAAATTAAGGTTTAACTTTATAAAAAAAAATTATTAGAAGAATAAAAACAAAACGACAAAAAGAAAAATAAACACGCATGCACAATTTATTATAGGAACTAGATATTGACTCGATTTACTTTTTTTTTACGACCCTTTTCTCACCACTTTGAAGTCTTTCATCTTCATTTTTTTATTTTATTTATATAGCAAAAAAAAAAAGAAGAAGCATAAATTACACAAGTAGCAATCAATCTTCCTAAAATTGCCCTAAAACCATACAAGGATTAGCACTTTTTATAATAGGAAAGTTATAGGCAAAACTAGTAAATCTTTCTAGGATTTAGGATGAAGATTAAACTATGTTATCTAATTTTTTTAGAAGAGTAGATCGTAGAGAATTTTATAGATGAAAAACTCTAGTAATCATTCACAGACATAAACATCGAGGTAAGCTCTTTTTGGTCTTCGGCGACGGCGACGTCAAGGCAAAAGCATCACACAGACCAGTACAGCCAGTTAGAATGTCATCAACATAAACCAAAACCACCAAATATTGTCCATTCATCATTATGGTAAACAAAGTATAATCTCTATGACAAGTATTAAATCCCAACTGATGCAAAGTTGTTTAAAATTTGACAAACAACTGTCTAGAAGTTTGTTTCAAACCATATATAGAGTTATAAAGTATGCAAACAACTTTAGGAGAAAAAGATTTCCTTTGAAAATAAGAATATCCTGGAGGCAACTTCATGAATATCTCCTCATCTAAATCTCCATTCAAAAAACATTAGATATATCTAACTGATTGAGATGTCATTTCATTTTAGGAGCTAAAGATAACAATATCTTGACACTGGTCATCTTAGCAACATGAGAAAAAGTATATATAAAGTTAATTCTCTCATGTTGTGAAAATCCATTGCTACCAACCTAGCTTTATGCCTTTCAATACTCTCATATGAGTGATACTTAATATTGTACACCAATTTGCAACCAATTACCTTTTTACTAGTGGAAAAATCAACTACATATTATATGTTTGTCCTGTCAAAAGCACCTAATTCCAATCTCATCACACCACACTAGGCCTGTTCATTCTTAACATCTTGAAAATTAGTGGAAATCAAGCTTTTTGTAAGAACATAAGAGAAGATACAAAAAATCTTAGAAAGATTGCCATAAGATAGGAATTTGGTGATAGGATAAGGCGTAGTAATGGAAACTTTAGAGGAGTAGCAATAAAAGTCCTGCATATGAGAAGGCAGGTTTCTCTGCCTACTAGCCCTCCATCAGAATGAAAGTCAGGCTCGGAAGAGATATCAGTCAAAGGTATATGAATATCCGAAGATGAGTGCCTTAAAGAACTACATGAGGAATAACGTGATGAAATAAGCTTTTAACACCCTCTCAAATATGAGTAGTGAGAAAAAGGAAATTATCTTCATGAAAAACAACATGCCTTGAAATAGAAACATGATGTGTCTCTAGGTCTAACAATTTATAACCCTTGTAACTCGTAGGATAGCCTTAGCTCTAAGTTCAAATTTTGTTTGTTGAAGTAAAGCTATAACAGAGAAATCCAAATGATTCGCAATGATCTTGTAAGGTACCAGTTAATTTTTCAAATGGTGTCTTATTATCTAGAACAAGAGATGGTAATCTATTTATCAGAAAAATAGCTATCAAAACACAGTCTCCTCCAAAAATCTAGTGGTATTCTCGATTGAAAGAGTAAAGATCTAGCTACATTCAACAAGTGCTGATGTTTTCTCTCTACAACTGAGTTTTTCTCATGTGTCTCAGGACAAGAATAAAAAGAGTTAATGCCTTTTTCCCAAAAAAACAAATCAATAAATTTGATTCATGTGCATTATCATATCTAACAGAAGAAACCTTTGTTTTAAATTGAGTTTCAACCATGTTTAGAAAACCAAGAAACACTGTAATAACATCATATTTCATTTTCAACAAGCATATCGATGTAGTTCTACCGTAATCATCAACTATAGTTAAGAAAAATATATAACCATCTTTAGTAGGAACTAAAAATGGATCTCATGTATCAATATGAACCAGTTCAAAGGGTTTTACACATATATTGTGTCTTGAAAAAAAAGGTAAATGTTTTTGTTTAGAAAAATAGCAAACATGACAATGATTCAAAGCTTTATTAGAATTATGTTTAGGTAAAGACAAAATATCATAAATACATTAAAGTTTAGCTATTGAAGGATATCCTAGTATATTATGCCATGTAATTGAATTAATTTTCACGCTATAGCAAATAGGAACACTACCTAACAAATCAAGTGTGTTATGTGAGTTTTGCAAATTCAACATATAAAGATTTGACACTTGACTACCGAAACCAATCACCAATTTTTTGGTAAGAGCCTGAATAAAACATGCAGTATAAGTGAAACGAACCTTAGAATTCAAGGTATTTGTCAAAAAAACCCACATTTAACATATTGAATTTAAAATCATGTATATGCAAAATGTTGTGCAAAGAAAGAGAATCAGCAAGTTGAATAAAGCTAAATCCTTCTATTTTCACGGTGAAACCATTAGCAAGGGTCACAACTGTTCGATCTAAAGCTATATAATGAGCTATGCATTGATACCATATAAGTGATACCATGTGAGAATAACAAAAATAACAAGAATTGTAAAATGTAATTTCTATTACTCATTCACAAAGTAAAGCACATTACAAATATTTATACTTTGAACTATACCAACATAAAACAACAATTATAAATTTAACCAATCTCAATATATGTACATTAAAAATAAAATGATATAAAACATAAATCAAATAAATACGGAAAGAATATTAAATTTGATTTGTTATGTGGATGATCCATTCCTCTAAATTTTGGACTACATATATATATAGTTTAATTAATATAAATAAAAGAAGACCATAGTGTTTCATTTTGAATAGCAAAATCAATCATAGTGAAAGACATGATTTCATATATCATATATACTACTTATTTTAATGTGTAATAACAATAAAAAAAAAGTTATAAGAATATGATGGTCTAGTAGTAATGAAAGAGGTTGGTCTCAAACTAATTTTTGTACAATTTTTTTTTGTAAGGACAAAAAAAAAATATTTAAAAATTACATATCTAAAGACTGACTTCAAATTTTCAAATACAATATTAATCATAAACCAATGTTTAAAAACTACCAAAGAAAAAAAGGAGGATTCAAATTTCAACAAATAAACAATAAAAATTAACAAAAATTCCACAAAAACACAATACACAAACAATCACATGAAATAATTTACTACAAAGAGAATTCAAAATTTACAAATTTCAAAATAGAAAGAACATAACAAAATAATTGAGTTTTACAATGGCTTCTCGTGCGTTTGAGAATTGGTCAGAAAAAAAAAGGACATGGTACGACATTTTATTGCTTTCATCTGATTGATACACCAGAAACACATCAACTTTAATTTAAATATTACTAATAAAATAAACTTTTGATTTTTTTTATTTTATTATTTAAAAAAGTAAGTATTATGATTGTGTTTCTGAGAATGGTAATTTTAATAAAGTTGATTACAGTTATTTCCCAGATAGTATATTAATGTCAGAGTAAGGCGTGCATGCTTTTTCTTTGTTTCATTCAATTACTTTCCGTTTTTAGTGGTGTGTGTGGGGGCTTCTCCAATAAAATTTTACTTTTTTTTATTTTGGTTTTTTACTTTTTTGTGTAACTAAATTTGGTTGATTTTTTAAAAGAAATTCAAACTGAGAGTTTTATAAGTTAAAAGGGTCATGACAATCAGAGCAAAAAATAAGAAGAATACTCTCTCGAGCCCCCTGCTTGTGAAACCCTAAGTGCCGCTTTTTTGGTTTTGATCGGCGGCCGGCGGCTCATTCAGCACCGCCGCCGGTCCTCGTCCTTTTCTTTAGCTTGTAAAGCGGTTATCTCTTTGTAGGTACGAAGTTCACAGTCTTGGGTGTCCTCTCTTGCTTTTTATGTCGAGTGAGATTTAGGTTCTTCAGATTCAGTCGGAGCAGTGATGTCGGAGGGTCAGCACCAGACCTCTTTGGATCGACGGTTCCGCCTCGAGTGCACGCTGCTCCTCCTGGTTATCATGCATCAGCTTTTGAATCTGAGCTCTCCTGCTCCGGCGGTTTCCTCTTCATCTTCTTTGGCCGGACTAAGATCTCCTATGGTAAGGTGCATGCTCCCTCTCCTTATTGCTGGTGGTTGGTCTCTGCTTTGGGTTTGGAAGATTCAGTAGCTTCGCTAGGCGTTTGTGTTTAAAGCATTAGATCTCCCATGTTATGATTGGCACATCCGTATTGTTTGTTTGTTTTTAGCTACTTGTTGTTTGTGCTCGGTTAGTGGCTCTTCATTGGCCTTGGTTGGGTTTATCCCTTTTGGTTGGTTATAGGTGTGGGTGTGAATCGTCTCTTTTTGCTGAAGATTTATGATCTCAGTTTTTGACTACTGCTGAAGGGTTATATCTTCATATTTGAATGAATTTGGTTGGTCTTTGGCTTCTGCGTGTGTCATTTTAGGACCGTCGGAGGCTTTATCCGGCTCTATACCAGCAGTTGATGGATCATGTTATGATCTCTTCTTCTAGCTTTTATTCCCTAAAGCTTGGGAATAATTTTAGCGGTGTGTTCCTACAACCTCTTTGTGACTCTTAGGCTGATCCGGTTCAAGTTTGGAGATAGTTATCTTGCTTTCTCTGTTTATCGCTATCCTTTCTTTTGTTTCCGGAGATTTATGTTTTCCACCGGTTTAGTTATCGGAGTTATCTTTCCGCATTTGTATTTGTACTTTGTACCTCTCTTTGATTATATTCTAATAGACGAAAAAAAAGTTAAAAGGGTTTTTATAGTACTATGTGTTTTTTTTTTTTTTTAAGATATGTTGTTTTTAAGGAGTGAGGTATTTTGTTAGCAAATACTCCTTCCGTTAATGAAAAAATGATATTTTAGAATTTAGTTTTGTTTCTGAAAGAATAATGTTTTAGGTGAAAGTACCTTAAAAGAAAAAAATATGATTTCTTTAATCTACATAAAAACTCTAAAACATCATCAATTTAAGAACGAAAAGAGTAATTAAAATCATATATATTAATCAAGAATTATAAATTATAACAAAGTGAAGGAGCTAGACATATGGTCTACTAGTTTTCATGAGTTTTTCTCATGTTAATATACGATTACTCTCAAATGCAAAATTGTAAAATCATTCAAAATTATGTTATACTTTTGGGTTATTATAAACTTTAACGAATAAGATATTTGGTGATATATGATGGATATTTACTTTATCATAAAAGAGTTTGCCTTAACCGAAATCTTGTCAAGCACCATTATCGAGAGAAAAGCTTTATTGTCATTTTGTAACACTGGCGGTGCTATTGGCCGTCGGCGTCGACTCTTCTCCTCCTCCTCTTGCTCCTACTCTTCTTTTATCTCGCTTGGTACTCGTTTGCTCCTCAACGATTTTAGTTCCTTTAGTTGTGGTGCCTTTTTAACACTAATTTGGACGTAAATTGAACTCTTTACTTTTTGGTGGGTCTCATTTCCTCTCTATCAATCCCGATTTGTGTTTGGAAAAGCTTCAATCCCATCCATCACCTGTCGCAACTCCACCATGATGCTGGAAAAATCTTCTCTCACTATTTTGTATGAGCTTTGGATATGTGGGAATCAGTCCCAACATTTCGACCCTTCGTTCATTGCATTAATGCCTTCGCTTGAAAGAGAAGTGTTGGTCGATTCTTAGCTAATGTCCATCTTCAGCTTTGAGTTCATTTCCTATGGTCGTTGTAATCGTTGGCTCTGATTCTGTCTTTTCACCTCCGATGTGGATTATTAGCTTCGATCTCTTTAATCATGGTGTCTTCAAGGCGATTCGTTGTTGTAACTGCTCTTTTCAAGGGTTTATCAAAATCTAATCAGTTATCACCTCACCACATCTACTTCTTTTATGAACTTGTGCTAGGATCTTATCTTGTATCATGCTTGATGTGCATTCCCATTGTTACCAGCCCCCCCCCCCTTTTCACCATGGTTGGGTTCTTTGGTCGAGATTTCAACTCTCGTGACGCTGCTCTCTACTTTTCGTAAGGATCTCACGATGTCGTCTCACCACCACTAAGAGAGCTTCGTCCGGTATGGCGTTGATTCTCCTGTTATGAACGGATCAGGTTGGCGTATATGGTTGAGAGGTATTATCATATTTTCTCTTCCGTGAGGCCTTTATGGTAATGCACTTTTTAAGTTTGAGCTCATAAAGCTACAATAGGTTATCAATCCAATCCAAGGTGATTTACACACTAAAACCTACGAGAATCTAATTTAGTCTAAGCCAAAATACAATTGGTGATTCAATGTAACACATTCAATTTAAGAAATTAAACAAAAAGTCAATAAAAAGTCAAATAAGCAAAAGTCAACAGTAATTAAGAAAAGTTAACTAAAACACATCAAGATAAAAGACTAAGCAAGCGGACAAAGGTAATTGATTTGGGTGATCAAGTGATATTCTATGATGTTACTACCCACATTCTAGTGCTAATCCTTGGCCTAGAATTCCCTTAATTAGACTAATTCACTCTCGTGACACTAATCCCTCTATTAATCATGCAAATAAAAACGTGACAAAAAAATCATGCAACTAAAAACAATTTCTTGGATAATTACACAATAAGAGGTAATAAGATCTAGTTCATCATAAACCACTAAGCTAGCTAAAAACAATATCTTGGATAGCTTCATTTAACAAAACAATAGTTGGCTCGAAAATTTCATCGAACAACATTCGGGCACAATTCACCTATGATCTAAACTTAAATGGCCAAGACAAATTTAGCATTAAGAACGTCTATTGATTGAAGATTTAATCTATTAAACCCCCTAAGCATCATATTCAACCACCCTAATCTACCTAACTCATTTGCTTAGAGATGAATTACTCACTAACCATTTATAAAACACAAGTTCTAGTAATGAAAATGTGCAGAATCATAATTAGAAACATAAGATAGAAGAAGATTAACAATTAGAATAAAAATCAAACTTCAAGATAAAACAAAAGTTCAAATGTATACAAAGATGTTCTTAAAAAGAAAAGAACTTAGAATAAACAAAACTTGGTCTATAAAAATTAGGTATAAAAGCATTTTATAGTGTCTTTGAAATGCAATTGGTTTGACCCAAAACAATTGGGTTAGCCAATTAATCAAGTTGGTTAAAGATAAAAAGGAGTCAACATTTTGACTAAAATTGTCTGGGATCAGTTTGGCTAGACTGATCCGCCAAATTGAACCAGGCCTCTGGTTTTTGCTAATTTTTGGATCGGTTTGGTTCAACCGATCCATTTGACCGATCCAGATCTCTGAATCCTCCAATTCTTCGCATCAGTTTGATTCGACCGATCCACATAGCTGATCCAGCTTTATTCTTGCCTTAAGTCTTTTGGGCTCCATGATCCATGCTTTTTATTTCTCCACTTCCAAACCTAATGAGATGGAATGCAATGCAATTGTATGCTAAACTAACTTATATGCATATGAATCTTCCTATAATGAATGCTAAATAGGAATTATAATGGATTGTGATAATAGTACATCGAAGGCCAAGTAGATTAAAGAAACTAGCTAAGATTAATCGATGGTTGTGTAAGACTTTGTGCCATGCAAAGCGCATAATGAGTTCAATTTTGTCTATCGGTAATTGCTTTTCTTTTATCATGAATTATTTAGAGAATTACCAAAGACTTTTATTGCTTAATGTTGCTTTTCCTATATTATGACTTGTTTGGCTCCATATTTAATATTTAATGGTGATGGCTTGTTTATCTGATCTTTTCTTTTGTATCCCGAATTATTTTGTATTGAGGTTTATATTAATTTTGATCTAGTTCTTTCTAACACTAAGGATTTAGATCCATATACTTATTAGTTTTGGTTTATATTTCGTTGTCAATGTAGGATGGAGCGCTAAGTTGAATTATGTTTTGGCCTCTTCCTCTTTTGAGGTTCAATGGACTAACCGAGATTTATGGAAAGTCATGTTACTCTAGTATGTTGTTAGCATTCGGTTTTCTCGTCGATTAACCACCAAACAGTCTGTGCGTTTGGTATTTGTTAATGCGACTCATAATATGGTTTTGTGTCTCCTCTCATCATTAAAGTACATTAACTAAGACAAGTGTATCACCTTACACTCTTGTCTTCTTCTCCTTTAATTGTGAAATTCATGCAAACAAGTTTCAAATGTTTTTTCAAGATTTTTCGTTTTGCTTGTCTTTTGGCGTTGTTGTTGTTTAGGTAACGTATACATAAAATATTTTCCTAAGTGTTACGGACTGCTATAACTATCTTTAATGATAATTTAACAAAAATATTTTGATGAATCAAATTAAATTGTTAATTATTAAGTTAAAATATTTTATTTGATTGATTAAGATTTACTGTATGGAGCCATATTTGGTTTGCGTGAAATGGTCCATCTTTTCAGGGTGGTCTTTTAGATTCGATAAAATAAATATAAATTTATTGTAATAGACACGTTTAATTTACCCAAGAAAATCTGAGATTAGAGAATAATATTTTCATAAAACATAAAAAAATTTTACAAGTTGAGAGAATCCTAGGGAGTCAAATTGTAGAATTAATTTATGCTTCATAGAAT
Organism: Iberis pinnata; assembly: GCA_900406425.1. NCBI lineage: Eukaryota > Viridiplantae > Streptophyta > Magnoliopsida > Brassicales > Brassicaceae > Iberis > Iberis pinnata. The sequence goes on from OVBE01000147.1 coordinate 43,307, forward strand.
ATTCATGTAGTTAAACAAAAATACCAGAAAAAATTATAATTATTATTCTTTTTTATTTTTAATTAGAACCCTTCAAGGCTTGTAACTGTGTATTTTTTTTTGTCTTTTTATGATATTATTATTAACAAGTCACACATAAGTAATGTATTTTCTTTCTTATATTTATTAAAAGATATGATAGTTTTAAGCCTTTCTCGTGTGTTTTTTTATACATTAATCGTCCACAAAATAAGTTTTATCAAATACTTTTTTTTTTAATATTTAATTTTTTAGAATTTTCACACATATTAAAAAAGTAATGATTACGTTGTTAATTTATCTTTCTTTAATCCATTTTATCTATATTTTCTAATTTTCAATGCTTAAAACTTAATTTTTTAATTTATTATACTATTAATTAATTATGAAAAGATGTGTTATTAGACAAAAATATGTGATTGTGTATTTATGGAACGAGAAAAACAATAATTAAAAAATAAAAGTTAAATAATATAAAACAAAAAATAAAACATAGAAAATTAAGCATTAAAAAATGGAAGAAATATATGACAAGTGATCATTTTACAATTTCCATTTTTTTTTTCTTTTCACTTTTTATAAACAGAAAATAGATATTGCACTAACTAAGGGGTAGTTAATTGATCTTACTTTACTACTTTAGACACAATGATTAAAAAGATGTTGTGGATAATGATGGAAATTAATCATCACTTTCTCAAAAGAGATTCTTAAAATGTTACAAACCCACATAAAAGTTAGTTTTGTAATTCTTTTTTTTTCTTCTTCTAAAATTTCCCAAATTAATAGAGTATTCAACCTAGGGCATAAATCTTACTTGTTTTTGTAATGCTTTCTTGCCAAAAATCAGAAATTCTACTATTCTAGTGTGTTAAATATGTTTTATTATACCTTTATAATGGTCAGTTAAACTAAGTGTATTTTAAACATTATTATCAATTAGGTTTTAATTTATTAAAAAAAATGTTGATGACCAATAAGTTTTAAAATCCATATATTTTTTCAGAAAGAAGTTCAAACCATGCTATATAACTCTATTTTGAAAAATACTCTATATGTTTTTTATTATAAGATGTTTTAGATTTTTTTTCTTGTTTCAAATTATAAAATATTTAATTTTTCAATGCAAATTTTTTATTAAATGAACAAAAATTGGTGGAAAATACTGAATTTATTGAATTTTTATTGGTTTAAAGTTGTGAGTATATATTTTCTAACGTGATTCACACCGGAGAAGTGACATTGGTTTAGTGGCATTCATAAGTTCACATGAGGCATATAGCACCACCCCACCCGGGATCGAGTCCCCGTGCCTATGGTAGTGTAGGAATTGTCTGATACTCCTTTCGTTCCTCAAAGGATGATGTTTTAAAATTTAGTTTTTTTTTTAAAAGGATGATGTTCTACGTGAAAACACTTTATAAGATTCACGTAAAACATCAAGTAAAGTAAAAGTTGCTTTCCTTAATCTACGTAAAAACTCTAAAACATCGTCCTTTCAAGAACGGATGGAGTATTATGCAGAAACTGACTATTGGGCCGACCTGTTGTGACTCAAATGGTGAAAAAAAAAACGTGATTCACACCCATAACTCCTAGTATCATTTAGGTTTTAACCTCAAACATACGAAATAATTATCTCATAATTGAAAAAAAGTAAGTAGAGAATTACTCGTACGAAAAAGAAAATTCAAACATCAGTTTATTATATCTCTTTATTGGCGTGATCATCAACTTTTAGATTAGGTCAAAATCATAACCTTTATTTTTGTTCGAAGGTCACGATCACTACCTTTTTTTGGGATATATGATAATTAATCAAACTTGAAATGATTTTTTTTTTTGTTAAAGCAAACATGAAATGATTAGTGCTATTGGGAAAAAATAATACAATTCCGAAAGTTATAGATTGGTATGTTTAACTTAGTTTTAATTATAAATTATAAATTTTAATATTTAATTTGTTTAGTTTTATTTTTAATGGGTCATAGTAAATTAATCAATAGCTAATAGCTAACAAGGAGCGTATTTTATAGTGGTGTGCCGCCTCTGTTGTTTTGTTATCAGATCAAAAATCGAACATGATCATTCGCATAGTAAATATATTTTTGTTATGTTTTTGAAGTTTGAACTTGTGAATCGTCTCGTTATAGTTTAGAAATTAATATGACAAAATAAAAAGTAAATTAATTAGTAGCTCAAATCAAATTAAAAAGAGATTTTGTACTCGTATAACAAATAACTAAGTTTAAATTCTTATATGATGAAGATGTAAAAATTATACACACTAGATGATTTACTATTTCTTGAGTGAAAATTGTTATTTTTTTGTTAGTTAAAAATAATTTCATATTTAAAATTTATTAAGTAAATTAATGAATAAACTATTCAATAATATACATACTCTCCAAATGTTTAGTTCCTAATTATTGTGCTTAGCTGGAAGAAGACAAAGATATTTTTGTGATTATGACACTTAACTAGAAAGTAGAATATCATTAAGGAGTGGTAGGGAACTATAGACTTTAATTACACGACCCATTTTATTAAAAATCTTGTTGTCTAAGTCACATAGTAAAAACCCAAAAATATATCCAAGAAAATACTTATGAATATGAATATGATATTACAAGAATTTCTTCAAATAACATCAAAAGAAGTTCAAATTTTTAAAATAGCACACACTCTTAAAAATTGTAGACACTTCCAGATGTTTTAAAAATAATACAAACATTAACATTGAATTTTAAAGGTGTAGAATTTAGAATTTTAGATTTTGCTTTACTAAAAAGAGTTTAGGGTTTAGTTTTAAAGGGATGAATTTGATTTTGACGGTTTAAAGTTTAAATTTGAAGTTTTAAAATTATTTCTATTTTTTGTTATTTTGTATAAAAATGTTTATTTTTATGCTATTTTTTTAAAAAGTGTTTATTTTTGGAACTTTTGGAAAAATGTGCTATTTATAGAAAATACCTGGTTTTTGATGTTTTTTTTTTAACACAACTTTATTATGATTAAAATGTAGATACAAAGTAATCTTCATTCAACGGGATAGAAATACATTTTGGTATTACAACATATGATTTATATAAACAAATAGAACATTGATTATACTTGATCAAGCTGTGTGGGACTTTATTACTTCTTCGGGGGATCCATTGTAATATGACATCTGTAAACTTCTTCCGCCAATATCATAATCCCGAGCCCAATTCACGAGTTTGTAGTTCTTTGTTTTGTTGGAGAGTATATTGAACAATTGCTGACAATCACCTTCAAAACTTAATCGTTGAAACTCATTTATCCAAGCATGTTGCATTGCCATAATTAGGGCTTGTTTTTGATATTATTTTTGTGAATTTTTATATGATTATTAAATTTATCTCAATAACTAATTAATTATTGTTTAGATTAATAAACCTTTGTATTAGTGTAAGGTTGGTGCTTTCTAGTGGTTGGTGTTTGGTAAGTATAGTTTCTCAATATTCTTCTTGTTTTCATATGTGAAGACAAACTTTGTACATACTCAATTTTTTAATTGTGATGTTATATTCTTTTGATGCTTTGGGCTCTCAATTATTTAGGCTTCATCTGATATAAATAATCGGATTGATATTTAGATTAGATCAATTAGTCACACTAATATATTAAAACATTAGATGAAATGTTCAATTTTCTTTTTCTTTCGATTGTAAACACCAATATTTATTTTTTGGTAAAAATACACTCATTCTTTTTTGCTTGAACGATTACACATAATATATATATATATATATATATATATATATACTTTTAACATACTATGAGCTTTATTTCCAAAATAACTACACAATCCCAATTGTTTTAAAAAATATTTTGAAAATACCACAAATTAAAAATGGGTATAAAACTTTAAATTTAAATACTTAAATTCTAATACTAACTATAATCAAATCGAGCTTCTAGCTTTGGTGGTAAAACGCTCACGCAATTGTGAGTTCCGTCACCTGAGTTCGAATCCCGACTACCGTCAATTAACATGGGATGAATTTCGACGATTCTCTTAGATATCCTCGGCGATTGCGGACGTTTTGGGTATAATCGGAGTCTTTCGGACTTCGGATACCAGGGTCATCAAAAAAAAAACTAACTATAATCCTCTTAAAACTAGATTGTAACTTTTAATTAATGAACTTAAATCCAAAATTTTAAATCTAATTTGTAAAATTTGATGTCTGTAATATTTTAATATAATTTTTGAAATAATCAATAATGTGTGATATACTACTTATAATTTTATTTTATAGAACTTCTCTATAATTTGTTTTGTCTTAGGTGTAAATGTATTTTTTTTTTTAGGCTCATAAAGTAAAGAAACTAATTAATATTTGTTCTCGAGGTATAATTAGTCATTTAGTAAAGTGATTAATAATAAAACGTTAATTATTAGACATGAGGAGACAATAACATCGATTCATGAATATTAAAAAAAATTAAAATCGGAACACTATTTTATTTATTTTATGTATTTATAATAAGTCTTTGGATAGTGAGCACCGTCATGTAAAATAAAGACAAGCTTCGTGTGCGTCCAATGATAAATCACACGTACGTTCCACCACATAATGACACGTGTCAAATAAAATCTGCGTTTTGTTTAGCCGCTTTTTTTCCTCCAAACGCGGTAAAGTCGCGGTTAGTCGCCGCTTGATGACGTGGAAATTCCTTTCATTGGATTCCTTTTCGTATTTTCGTCTCTTTTTTTTTTCTTTAAAATTTGATAATTGTAGTTTGTCTTCTTTGATAATTACAATTATAATGTTTTTTTTTGTTGTTGCTTTGGTTGAACTTGTAATGTTTTCTTCTTGGTCAAATGTATATAATAGATCCTTAAGACATTAAAATATAATCTAGAAGATGACAACAAAACCTCAACATATAATATATATAACAAATATATAATATAATGAAGTTACTCTAAATTTAATATAGGATTTGTACAAAACCATGAAAGGGTTAATTTATGAAATATACATAATTTTATAAGATTAGGTAAATGTATATTATTGTGTATAATTAAATTTGTGGTTTTATAACGTAAGAGATGTTTTTATCCTCACTCTTTCACACACATGTTTTTTTTTTTCTCTCTTTTTTTTTTCTTTTCATTATTTCATCTTCTTTCATATTTTGGCAAATAAAAACATGTATAAAAATAATATAATAACAAACGTTACACAAAAACATAATTTTTTATAAATTGAACATGACTAAAATTATTTCAAACGGATATATATTTTTTAAATAGTGTATAGTGAATTTGGTTAATAAATATAAAACCAAGAATACTCGGACTACTAAACATAATAATCGGACTACCGAAAATATAAACTCAAAGCCCCCAAAATATAAAATAAAAACCCAATAAACCCAAAACCCAAAATACAAACTCAAAACCCCAAAATATAAACTTAAAACTTAAAATAAAAACCTTAAACCCAAAATATATACCATAAATCCAAAATATAAACCCAAAGCCCCAATGTGATTCATTAGAGTCACTATAACAACTACAATGAGTTGAAATTTTTAATTATCACTATGCAGTAATTGATCATAGTTTAACAATAACGTCAAAATCACTAAAAAGTTTGAATTAGTTGGTTATAGTTCATGATTTTTTTTTTCAATTTGACAAAATATAAAATTTGCTTCTGTATGATTCTTTAGAGTCTCTATAGTAACTACAATGGGTTAAAACTTTTTAATTATCACTATGCATTAATTGATCATAGTTTAACAATAACGTCAAAATCACTAAATTTTTTAATTTAGTTGGCTATAGTGCATGATTTTTTTTGCCAATTTGGCAAAAGATAAAACTTGCTTTAGTATGATTCCTAGAATCTCTATAGCAACTACAATAAGTTGAAATTTTTTAGTTATCACTCTGCATTAATTGATCATAGTTTAACAATAACGTCAAAATCACTAAAATTTTTGAATTAGTTGGTTATAGTTCATGATTTTCTTTTGCTAATTTGACAAAATATAAAATTTGCTTTAGTATGATTTCTTAGAGTCTCTAAAACAACTACAATGAGTTGAAACTTGTTAATTATCACAATGCATTAATTGATCATAATTTAACAGTAACGTCAAAATCACTAAAAATTTTGAATTAGCTGGTTTGTCCATGATTTTTTTTGCCACTTTGATAAAATATAAAATTTGCTTTAAGATGATTTTTTAAAATCTCTATAATAACAACAATGAGTTTGAAATTTTTGCATGGCAAAAAGCTACATAGCTTAACTTAGTAAATTTAGGAACCAGACAAGAAATTTATAAAAGTATGCATAACCATATACAATGTTGGATACATTAATATATAAGTAGATATATTGTATTATTTTATTAAATAAGACACACATTGTATTTATACGGCTATTCATGTGAAACCAATGAGATATTAAAGAGATATGGGCAATGCAAAAGAAACATGTCCCAATACAATTTATGTAGGTGATATAATAATAGCTAAAATACATACACCAACATATTTAACAGATACATACAAAAATTATTGAAATAAAAATAAATATGATTCTTTTGGAGTTTATGTGATTTTGACTTATTATTGTGAGAGACAATTTTATGTCTCACCATATCATAAACTTGGATTGTGTCGCTTGATTTGTAGATTTCCTCCATGCTCATGCACGAGCACGACTGGTACATTTATATTTTACATTCATTATTTCACATATATCTTGTAATTAAAATATTATATTTAATTAACATAAATATTAATGTTTTAAGGATAAAAAAACATTTACAATGTTTTGTCATATACGAACTATATTGCGGCGGCACCGAATACGAAATTGCGAAAGGATAATATCATATAAAGAAATTAACAAACATCTCATAAAATTATAGATTATTTTTGTTAAAAACATAAAATTATAGAATTAAGTAGAGGATTATGTCTCTTTAGTTTACTGTTTTATTATACTTAGTTCTTTTTTTCATTTTTTCATGAGAATCTATTAGTTTCGCTTATCAGCGTTTTGAAATTTTTTTGAGATTTCATTTTTCTGACAATGGAATCTTTGTTTGTTGGCATTTTTTCATGATATGTATTGTATTATGATGTTTTTCCTCTCGATAAATTTTTGGGAAATTTTTTGATTATACCATATTATTATGACATTTTATGGAAAATACCATAAATGACAAAATCCTAGACCAATGCCATAATGTGATGGTATGATGGTATGGGAAAAAGACACATTTGCCCCTGAGAAAAGTGTTAAGCGCGGATGAACAGTGCAACATTTAATTGAAGGAGGGACCATTGTCCACTGCAGGACCAGTAGACACAGCACCAGACAGTCCGTTGTCCACCTCTGTTGTCCACCAGACAACAACTTTGGACAATGAGAATGAAGTCAATGTAGGTGGTGCAGATCAGAATAGAGAGTCATCAGTTAAGGCAACAAACCAGGTGGACAATTGTAAGTATCAGCTATGCTTAGGCAAGACATCTAACAGTTTGATTTTTTTTTTAAAGGAGAGGGAGTCGTCCACTGTCGGACCAATAGACACATCTCCAACTAACCCGATGTCCACCAATGTCGGACCAGTAGACACATCACCAAGTGCTGGACAAAAGTGTCAGAGGGCTATTTTGGTCAAACCACCAACTGAGATATGGTAGATAATGAAAGGTATTGGTTTTATGGCATTTTGTCTAAAGTTGTGAAATAATATGGCATTCTTCATAAATTTTTCTAAATTTTTTGTAGGCGTTGAATCTTTTCGAAATTCAATTCGGATTTCGAAACCGCCATGGAAAGATTACTGGATATACAATGTAAGTGGTGAATATGGAGAGATTGCTAAAAATAATTGGGATTATATCGTGATCATTTCAAAGTCTACAATATTTATAAAGACTCTGATACGAACTAATTGGTATCAGATTGTCAAATTTCCATAACTAGTTTCAGAAACAATGGATTTTACTGATGCAATTAGAGAACAACCTCAACAATATAGGCGTATGAATTGCATCAGAGTTAGATGGTATCAAAGAAAAGAAGATAACAAATATATAAATTTGTTAGCGTATAAGACGTTCTTCACCAGAATGCATCGTAAACATTACTTTTTAAATTTACTATCTTCAGCATATGGTACACATATATGCTTGTGTAATAATTTTTATTATGTAGTTTTGTATATGATATTGTATATTTGATCCAATATCAACAAAAATTTTCAGAAAAAATAGGGGATTATGTATTCTGATAAAATTATTTTCGAAAGCATTCAAATATGTTATAGATACGTATCTATATATATATATGCATACAAATAAAGAGAACATATATATCTTCTAAGGATAGGTTTAAATTTGGAACTTAGTAGATATGCTAAGTATGAGTAATTATTGTAGATTCATGTACATATGATAAAGTGAGAGATGCTCATAACAAGGAAACATCGTTGATATTTCCACCAAACTAAATATTTGACTAATCTATATTCCTTTGGATTATATCCTAATATTTTATTATTTATAATAAAATGGTTTGATTAATTCCAAAGTATATTAAAATCATGTTACAAAAAGGCATATAGTAGTAATATTATGGAAATGTAATTGGAGCAGGCTTTAAGTTGAGTATTTATAGCTGATTTTTATTTTGTAATTGAATTAAATGATCTTAATCTCTTTGTAATACCCTATTAATTTTCTTTGATAAAAACATTATCTATGTGACATTATTTTTAGTTTAAGATAGATATGATTCTGGTTTATTTAGGGTTTGAAGAAAAGTAGAATGGTCGCAGAAATCTACGAATTACATTGCACTCAATTTTATATATGGTTTTTTTTTTTGTCAACGGTATTATATTAGATTAAAAAATACCCAAAAACAAATACAACCTATCCCACACGAGGAATTTTCTGACCTATATTGGGTAATTTACTGAGAACTAATACTACTACTACTATCTAGACAACCTAAATCTCCATTAAGAAGGACAACAATTGATCCCACAAAGGGATTGGAACATCTAGACCAATGTCTAGAACTGATGATGCTCCTTTTACCTCATCAAAGGATGCATGTATAGTAAGAACTAGGCTGATCAGATAGAGTTGAATTCTACAACATTGCACTCAACGGTTTTTTCTATATGGTCTTAAACATATACTTAGAGAGATTTGAAAATAATTAATGATACATGTATATATGGGAAGTCGGTTATTTAATACACGAACTATCACCATATGTCTAATTTATACATAAACTTATCAGATGTGTGAATTCATACATAAACTATAGTAATTAGTCAATTTCTACACAATCTAACAAGTTTGTGCTAATTTCATCAACATTGTTAACGCTGTTAAAATCACCGTTAATCGAGTTGAGTCAGCATCCACGTATATTTGTGGTTTGATTGGGCAAGCAAAAACGACGTCGTTTTGTTAACATAACAAAAAAAATTCATAAAACTTCTACAAAAATCACATAACATCCCCACCGTCAAAGATCCATGTAACCACCGTCCCTCCAAATCCTCATCAACCACCACCATCACTTGCGACACAAGCTCCCCATTTCACCTTGTAACAAGCATCTCATTCACCAATTGCTCCTATGATATCTCTTCCTCCACAGCTCTTAAAGCTCTTTCCACATCTCTCATCTCTCTCTTTTGTCAACTATAATTCTCACTTCCACCGCATCTACTCACTCCACTCTTTCTCCACCGTCTCTTCCTTCCTCCGTCACTGTAATGGCATCTCAGATGTGTTCTTAGCTCGTCTTGTTAACCTCAAAGACCTCACGGTCTCCTCCATTCCCGTTTCCACTTTCGGTCTCTACGTTATCCTCAGAAATATGCATAAGATCGTCTTTCTCTCTATCTCTCACGCAAATCTCTCTGAGAACATTCCTAAATATTCTCATTTGAATCTCACATTCATCGATTTATCAAACAATTTGATAAAAGGATCAATATCTACTTCGATTACTCTACTCTCCAGTCTCAGATTCCTAAATTTATCCCAAAATTCCATCTCCAGCGAAATACCCAAGGGAATCGGTGACCTAATTTCAATAAAAAATCTCTATTTAGCTTCAAACAAGTTAGCAGGTTCAAAACCAGATTTGATCTTGTCGAATCCAATGCTTACTCACAAAAAAAGGGTTTATGATTTTTTTAATATTAATAAAATGACATCGTTTTTAAAATTGGTTAGTGAACATTTAACAAAAACGACATCTTTTTTGCTTGCTTAATTAAACCAAAAATTTACATGTGTATGCTGACTCGACTAGATTGACAATGATTTAAACATTATTAACGATTTTGTTGAAATTAGCACAAACTTGTTAGATTGTGTAGAAATTGACAAATTAGTATAGTTTCTGTATGAATTCGCACATTTGATAAATTTCCATATAAAATAGTCATATGGTGATAGTTCGTGTATGAAATAGCCAATTTCTCATATATATATATATAATCACGCAACAAAAAGCTATGAAACAAACATAGTTCTTTATAATAAAACTACACATTTGCAAATCACATTGATAATACAGTGTCATCGTAACTAAGTTACATTTTGTTTGCAACATCTAGTTTTAGAAACTTTTTATTTTATATATATCATATTAATAAAATGGTAGAAAGAGCAATGAAAATACACTAACCGTGATTTTACCAGTTACAAACTTTTTTAAAAAAAACTTAAAACAGCCCAATCTCAGTGACATGTGCTTGTCCAATACTAAGGTTTGGTTAGATCAATGTTCTTGCTTAGCTCCTCAAGCTTCTTGAATCTCATTTTCTCACTTTCTCCTTCCAACTAAGCACATTCATTTCAAAAAACATCATTCTCAAAGCCGTTAAAAGAACACAATCGCAATGAAATTACAGATAGGAAATGAGAAGTGAGATTATATTGAACTAATTACCTCTTGTAGCTTGGTGATTAGCTCCACTTTCTCCTTGTTCTTTTCATTGAATGCTTCAAGTGCATCTTTGTACTCTGTTTCCTGCATTTTTATGGAAAATATCAACTTAGTATCCTAAGAATTCTGAACAAGTTCTGATACTTAAGATAAGCTTGAGAGAGAGATCAATATGAGATCTCCATGAATCTGTTTGCACTCGCCATAAGAGTGTAGAGAGATCAGAGATTCTTTGTTATCGTCCTTTTATATTCAATACAAAGAGTTACAGAGAGACCTAAATGTTAAGATATGGGTTGGAGCAATGAGTGGATTGGCCCGTATCTCTTATATATTGGTCTATGTCCATTTGAGTTTCCAATGAGGGATATTGTATCCCTATTACGCCCCCTCGAGATAATGGGTCTCGTTAACCATTAATCTCGGGTGGTTTGGACAAGCGTGGACCAATTTTGGGTCAGGCCGCGGAACATATCGGACTCTTGATGCCATGTTAATGGGTTTCCAACTCAAAACCAATTGGCAATGGGTGGATTGGCCCGTATCCCTTATATATTGGTCTATGTTCATTTGAGTTTCCAATGTGGGATATTGTATCTCTATTACTAAACTCTTATTAGTATGACCCGTGAGGTAAAAAATTGGTCCGATCTAATAGTCAAAACGAGGCAACCTTATCTTAGTTCTTAGCATCATAGAAAGAACACACAAAACTCTTACCTTTTTCTGAACTGTATTTCCCAATGGCTTCAGTTCTTTGTCAAGAGAATCAATCTTCTTTCGAACCAAAGTAACTTCCTTCCTCATTGGATCAGCAAAACCTTCAAGTTCCTGATGCAATTCAACCATTTTAAGCTTCAAATTCACCAAAACAGATAGCTTCTTCTTCTTGTTACCATACAGAGCTTATCTTTAGAAAGTAATTCTACTTGAAAGTATCAAAAGTTTCCAAAATTCTGTAACCTAGAAATTACAAAATCCTAAAACCAAACCAGATTCAATTTCTAATATAACAACACTTAAAAATACTAAATCTGAAAATCTCTACTCAATTAAGCTCTCTAAGCTATGAGAATTTAATCTAATTTAACACTACAGTGATATTGTTGAATCATACGAAAACCTAACTGAGATCTCAATAATTTATATAAAAATTAAGTAAAACCTCGCGGATCATAGAGAGACGCTTAGTCTCATCTTCAACTCGACCAAGTTGAGCTTGAACTCTTTCTCTGATCTCCATCTTCTTCTTCTCGATCTCTTCTTCTTTAGCTTTAAAAGCTGATAAAGCTTTCAATGACAACTCATCGTCTTCTTTCTTCATCTGACTACTGAAACTCATACTCTCAGATAACTGATCACCAAGTCTCCGGCCTTGAACCGTCGTTGCCGGCTGTGTCGTCGTCTCTGTCGGCTGCATCTTCAGAGAATCTAGTGCGATCGATTGATGACCGTTGGATATTTTATTATCGTGGTGAAGAAAGTAAAAGAGTGTCACTTGGAGACAGCTAATGATTGCTTCTCTCTAGTTTAAACCGGAACTAATCTATACCGAACCAAAGTAAACCAGTATCTCATTGTTTTTGGTAAAATAACTGAAAAAATGTTTAAAGTATGGGTTTTTCCAAAAAAATTCACTAACTATCACATAATCTAAAATATATCCCACCAAATTTATTATTATTATTTTTCTTTCTACAATTTATTTTTTTAATCAAATATTATTTTAGATTTTTAGTGTAAATTTGCTATTAAATTCTAAATTTAATTTTAATTTATTAAAAATTATAAGTAATCATTTTACTTTTCTAAAAAGCATAACCGAACTTATAATCAATTTTTTTTTTAAAATGCGTACAAAACTTAAAAAAAACAAGTAAAACAAAACAAAAATACTAATTAATATTATGTTTACTTTGGTTCAATTAACTAATGTTAATTTTTATTAGACTCGCCCTCAAATTTTGGAAGGTTGAAACAAAATTAAAAAAATTTAAAGCTTTTACTTTGGTTCAATTAACTAATGTTAATTTTTGTTAGATTCGCCCTCAAATTTTGGAAAGTTGAAACAAAATTAAAAAGCTAATAATTTATCTCTTTGTTTTGTGGTCATAAATTTCGGGTTGTATATATAAAATTTTATGTATTAAGGGCTATAAAATATGAAGAGGTTCTAGGCGATTATTTCATTTATCTATGTCTAGGACCGACCTTGATTTTTATGCGTCTTTCGTAATTTTAAGTTTTTAAACAATTACATTTTCTTCAACGCATTCCACTGTTTGATCTTTTGCAATGTTAAGTTTTTAATTCTCGAACATCTAATTCCAGATTCAATATATATATATAATATTTTGGAATTATAAATCGAGAAAATAGATAATCCATAAATGGTCTGTTACATTCCGGTTTAGTAGCGGTTCGATCCCAAACTTTACATTCTCAATGAAACTATTCACAATCTCAATCTATTATTGAACACATTCATCATATCTCTCATTTGATTATGAATCCAAAGTCTCGTGGTTTGCTAAAGCATAAACCACGGCAGTTCTACATGGTGCATAGACCATGAACGAGCTAGGCCTTCCGTCATACGAGCCATCCTGCATTAGTCAAGAGATGGAAACAGTTACAAATAAAATACTAAAAGCTTTTAAATTGAAATGGTTTTTGAGTTTTCTTACAAATGTGAAATACTCTGCTTTACGATCGAGTCTACCAAATCCACCAAACAGAGGATCATCCGAGTCCAAAACAATCTGAAAGTGAAAAATCATAGAAAGAGATCAGTTTCTACCTTTAAATTCAAAATCTTTAAATTGGGAACCTAGATTCAACATATACCTTGTATTTACCGGGCTTGGAGCAACCAATGCGGTAATCAAAGTAGCTACTAGTCCAGTGAAAGTTGAAGACAAAGACCAAATCGCCTCTTTCGAATACAATCACTCTATCTCCTTCGTCTTTTCGTGATATGAATTGATGTTCCGAAGTCATAAACTACTCAAAAATGTAAAATCAGAATGTGTAGGAAGTCAAAGATTATCTAAACTTGGAGAGACTTACACCGAATTTCTCTTCAAGATGTTGCATTGCTTGGTCAAATTCTTGCAATCCATGGTATCTAAGATAATCTGCATCTCCCTATATAAGAATTATTCTAAATCAGAACACAGCAAAATCATTTATATTGTACTTGGGCCAAATTATAAGAAACTTACAAGATCAAATCTGCGCCGGCATTTATCATAACTGAAATTATTTCCAGGAATTACACTACCATCTGAAAGACGCTGCTCTCCTCTTGGAAAATCGATCCATTCTGAAATTTGCAGAGGAAGATGAAGAAATGTAACTTGCAAACCAGTTTTGTTTTTGTACAAAATAAGAGTTACCTGGATGTCCAAATTCGTTACCCATAAAATTTAAGTACCCTTCACCACCTAATCCCATAGTTATAAGCCTAATCATTTTATGTAAAGCTATTCCTCTATCAATAAGAGGAGTTGAAGGTCTGTCTATTGCCATAAAATCATACATATCCTGAAAACGAACAAACACAACCATTTACATAACTTATAAGAAGTCTAATGAACAGAGACAAATATAGTACCTTGTCCATTAACCAGAAGGCAATAGTTTTATCACCAACAAGAGCTTGGTCGTGACTTTCAGCATAAGCAATACATTTCTCTGACCATCTTCTGTTGGTAAGTGTGTAAATAATGTCTCCCATTTTCCAGTCTTCATCTCTCTTCCTTCAAAGCATATCAAGAAGGAGAGTAAGACGGATTAAACTTAACCATACATTATAGCAGATGCAACTTTAAGGGGAAAATAATAAGCTGAAAGTAACCCACTTGAGAATTTCTATCCATTTATCAGCAATAGCCATTTGTAAACGGTAGTCAAATCCAACGCCACCATCTTGGACTGGAATACAAAATGTTGGCATACCACTAACCTGAAACAAAACAAAACAAAACAAAACGAAGAACGATCTTATAACATATATCACAAGAAATAGGCAACACCAAATATTTTGTGTACAGGAGATATCTTAGCTTGTCTTGTTAGGAATTATCTTAGATTACTTTAAAAACTATATCAGACCGGTGGTGTTAAAGAAGACATTCAGAAAACTCACATCTTCACCAACAGTTATAGCTTCAGGGTAGAGCCCATGGATCATATCATTTACCAGCATCAGATAATTCACAGCATCCACATCAGTTTCCAGTCCAAAGTACTCAGAGTAGTTTCCAGTAAATACAACCTATCCAAAATACCCAAGAAATTACAAGGTCAACAGACCAATGTACAACATCCATAAGAACTGAATAGGTAAATAAGAAAACACATTAAAAAAGCATCTTAGTCTACAAATGTTAACCATCATTGTTGAAAAAGGGAAGTACCGAGAGTCCGTGATGGGTATACATCATTGAGGTAACACCATCAAATCTAAATCCATCAAACTTGTATTCTTCTAGCCACCACCGTGCATTAGAAAGGAGATATCGTAATACCTGTTAGAAAAGAGAATGTTGGAACTAATAGGAAGTTGTCTATTATAATATTATTGATTGAAATAAGGAAGAAATTACATACTTCCCAGCTTCCATAATTGAAAAGACGCGAATCCCACATCCAATGGTAACCCCGAGGTCCAGAGTGGAAATAGTGAGCATCAGTTCCATCAAACATGTTCAGTCCATCCAATGTATTTTTTGAAGCATGGCTGCATAGGTTAGAGAATCACAATATCATGACTTGTAATTGACCAAATGGTGGAATTAATTTTTTTTCTTAGGAAAATCTTCACTACCTGTGAACGATATCCATCAGAACAAGCAGTCCTAACTCATGAGCTCTGTCTATCAGTGATTTTAGTTCCTCTGGGGTCCCACACCGACTGCTAGGTGCAAAAAAGTTTGTGACATGGTACCTGCATTCATAATAGAAACGAGCACGTTCCTCAGTACAAAAGAAAAATTATAATTAGCTTCTTGAATATAGGATTCTACAAAAGCTCACTACCCAAAGCTGGCATAATATGAATGTTCTTGTATAGCCATGATTTGAACAGCATTATAGCCAAGCCTTTTGATACGTGGAAGAACATCATCTCTAAAGTTAGCATAAGTATTGATCATTGGTTCCTGCATAAAAAGTGCGCTATCATCATTCACGTGATATAGAGTAACAATCAGAAAATGGGGAAATAAGAGAAGTGCACCACAGTGAAAAGTATCCTGTTTATCTATATATACTTAATGTTTGTAATTCATAGATATACTGGCATTGAATTGGAGTTCCTAGATTATCTTATACCTAACTTCATCTGGTAATTTCACAGGTCAAACACTACTGAACAACTAAACAGTGTGGCATGTTGATATGTTATAAAGAAGTTTGGCACGCAGCTGTTAAGAGCCAGAACGTTATCATTTGAGAAAAAGAGGTAGACACACACCGTACTACTCATGCCAACATGTGCCTCATAAATCCTTAGCGATTTGGGTCTCTTCGGTTGAGGATGTACGAAGACATACTTCTCCTGAAAAAAAAAAAAGATCCATTGAAGAGACAGAAAAATTACTTGTTCATGTATATAGGAAAAGCAACAATATATTGTATAATAAATGGGCCGTAGCATATGTTCACTTTTTGTTCTTTCATAAAGAGATATAGACGACCATATTTGTTGGTTAACATATGCGTTTGAAATCACCCAAGAAAAAAATCCATGACTATGCATTGACAGAACCAACTTATCTATAACATAGAAAATCTTCAAAAAAAAGCTTCAGACAGAAACTGCCTCTATCCTTTTCCACAAGGTAATTATTCAAGGAAGTGTAGAACCCTTACCTCTTCTGGAGGATCATAGTATATGCCATTGAATGGGATTTCACCTGGAGCTTGAACCGAGAACTTGATCCAAGCAGGAATTGAGTCTTTGATGCCAGATGGTGTATCCATACGAATCTGGAGTTTTGTGTATCAAAAATTACTTCATAGTCATTACATAATTTCATCCAAAACTCTCCGACCTAATATGTATTAATTCGTCTCCATTTTATCCAAATGTAAAAAGATAACAAACAGATGATTTGTTAAGGTAGTGTAGATGCTGCTATATATCTTTTTGCATTCCGAAGCACATGACCAGAAAAACCTAAGCATTCACCCTTTTCTATATCTAATGTTGGATATAAGTTTTAAACACATGCAGCACAAAAATTATATCTTTCTTTTCATAATTTTCTTCAGAAGATTGCTTACAACAGTGAGATCATCTCTTTCGTTACCTTTACACGTGAGCCGTGGGGAATTGCAGGCGAACCATCAGCGTTGTTGGGCAAGAAGATCTCCCAAACACCAAATTCATTCTGTCCATGAGGAGATAACGGCTGGTCTGAATTAATTCCTCACCAATCATATAGAATTTACGCAAAGTGGTCAATAGGCCATACCCGAGTCATAATATCTGCGTTAGGATTCCAGTTGTTGAAGTCTCCGATAAGTGATGCAGACTGAAACAGGCCAACACAGAATTTTACAAAAAAACCCAACCAAACTAGTTATACAAAATGCACATACAACATGGAAACACATACAATTGAGAAGTGCAAATTGCCTCCTAGAATTCGTATAGTTAAACGAAACTAAATACGGTCCACCAATTTCTAATTCCACATAATATCACGTAAACTAAACCACCTTCTCCTTTTTAGTACTATTGTCAGTCACTCCTCCATGAGACAGGTTACATAAGGACTAAGCTAATTCTAGATTTCAGAGTTAATCCTCATATGACAAGCCATAGCATTTTGATCATATTGTGACTATCGGACAATATCCGACCCTTGTTTTGTGATCATGAATGAAGAAATTAGTAAGCAAACCACTATTTATGTCTACAATCCTGAAGGAAGAAATCAGTAAAACAAATCGGTAAAATTTAAAGTGGAAAACTAAAAGAAGCAAACCTTAGCTCCAGGTGCCCATTCTCTATAAGTTATACCAGCATCACTGAAAATTGCAAATGAGAACACATAAGAATTGCCAAAAATCTCTAATAGCTTAGCTTCAAGGAATATGTGATACGAATGAAATTCAGTTAAAAAACCAATATACATCAGATATCCAATGACTGTGTTTTCTTTGTTGAAACACATACAGCCTAAACCTGATAATTTACTAAAAGAGCTATTGGTGGTACTAAACAGTTACCTCCGCAAAAATCCTAACTTTTCATAGCCACGAGAAAATGCCTCGAGACCACCCTCAAACTTGTCTATTTCCTCACGCAATCTTTTATATTGTCCATAACTGTATCAACAAAAATGCAGGATCCTTAAGATGAATCACACAAAAAAAAACAACACCGAGCTACAAAATTCTGCAACGAATCTGAAAATTGCCATTTAGTAAACAAGATTTGGCTTGAATGATAAAACTAAAGCAGGTATACTACAACAAGAGAACCTGTAGCACGTAACACAATATATTCTTACCGGTAATCAAGATGGTCACTGTGACTCCGCAACATGGGATCTATCTCATATATCTTCTTCCCATCACCAGGTGGGGAAACTACTCCTGGTTTCACCCTCCTCTCCTTTACAACTTTTGCATCATTGTAAACGTTACCCGAATCAAAAGCAGACACTTCATCTTCTGTTCTGACTGTCATATTCTCTTCCATAGTTTGACTTTCTAGATTAAATCTCTACAAAAGAAAGAAAATGGTTTGATGTTAAGACTATTTACAAATTTGTAATGCATTAGAAGGTTCAACCTCCTCTAACAATTTGTCTATGCATATATATAACTCACTGATTAAAGAGACCAGATGATAAGATATCCACCTGTGGCTTTTCTGAAAAACTGCTGGGACTTTGTAGTTCATCACCATCATCAATATTATCAGGTACTAAGACTTTCTCCGACGCAGCAATAGCTTGTGATAAAGAATCAAACTCCGCAGATTGATTCCCAGCAAAGATCTTCCCTAAAGACATGGATCTAATCAAGGTATCTAGAGAACGAAAAGTAAAAGCAGCAATCTATATATTTCCTCAAAAATCATTTTAAGAAACAAATTCATATTCTGCTTCTTCTCGATTTGATCAATAGCAAACATCTTCCTAAGCTAATTTTATCCTAAAACACTAGTTTCAAATCATCATTAGAGTTCTCGAAGCTAATCTAATCACTAAAATTTCACTAATCATTACAACAATGGCGTCTCGGAGGTTAGGATAAAAAGGAAGTACGAGTAAGAGAGTGTTTCTTGAGCAAGAAAGAGACGCTAGAGTATCCGTTAAATCCGATGTTGAAAGGTCGTGTAGAAGAAGAAAGAGAAAGAGGGAAGCGTGAGACGACAACACCTGGAGTTACAAATACTCCGTGAATCACCACCATATCCTTCAGATTATTCGCTTTTTCTCCGGAGATTCACAGAGCAAAGATCTGAGAGGAAGAAGAAGATCAAAATGAGTGAGGAGTTTGCTAAAATTGTGCGAAACGAAACGATTGCTTAAAGATCAGTGTAGGTAGGGTCCACTCATATTTTCACAACTTCCAATCGTCCGTTTCATATAACTATGGTTTATAAATAAATATTTTATAAAATTTTAACGGTTCATATTTAATTTAGGATATTTTAATCTTATTTTCATTTAACCCAATGTGAAGCAAGCATAGTATATCACGTGAGAGTCTAACACCAGGCTGGGCCCAAACTTTCTAGAGTTTGTAGGAAAATAGATATTTTGGCCCAATATTATAAAAAACAAATTCATAATATTTATATGTGTATTTTCATCTCTTATTAATTTATAATTATCAGAATTTAAATATCTACAAGATTCAATTGTTTTTTTGTTGTTGATAAAAATATAAATATTTTATTATTTAAAATGAAAACAATTACAAAACTATGAAACATAGTTAAGTTATAGATCACAGAGCCAAAAAAAAGAATAAAAAAGTCCAATGATACAAATCTCTTAAAAGAGAAGAAGTCTAAAACCAACAGGTCCAACATACCAAACCCAGAACAAAATGAAACCCTATAAAAAAAGAACTTAACCCTAGAGCTAGGGAGACCTGGTGTTGCCGCCGCCGACCCAAAACCCGCCGCCGCTGTCGATCGCCGTGAAATGAAACAAACCGGAGCTAACAACCCAACTGCACCTCGAACCGGCCAACCCTCTTACTGGGCAGGGCTGTTGAAGCTAAAGCGCCGGAATTCTATTTCCGCCGTCAGTGGACTGCCCGAAACTATGACTGGCCACCAAAAGCTCCGAACCCGGTTCACCACGCCGAGGAGAGCTTCACACGCGCCTAACGTCATCGAAGAGACCATCCACCAACAGGAGAGGAACTAAATCGCCGAAGAGGAGAGCACCAAAGCGGTCGCGAAGGAGAGAAGACTCAGAGTCAACCACCACCAGCAGAGGCTCGAAGGATCGCCGGAGAGCCACCAATCTACCCACCGAGGGTCCTTCAAGGCAGGCTCCGGGGACCTTACCCTTCAAGACCGAAGGCCACGCTGAACTAGGCGAGATCTCAGCACACCCGGAGGAAAGAAAAAGAAAAGCCCGCCCGGAGAGCCTCTGGTCGTCACCGGAGGAGCCACCGGCGCTTCCGCAGCTTCTCAGATCCCACCTAAAAGCAAGCAGAGGATCGGAGGAGAAAGGAGGAATTCTGGTGTCGCAACACCAGAACAGAACGGAACCACCACCTCCACGCGACGCACGAGTTTGTGGTCAGAAAAAAATCCGACGATCTCCTCGTCTTCAACTCTCGCCGGTTAAATCTGGAAAAGTCCAGAGAGAATACAGAGAGAGAGAAAAGTTAGAAAGAGAAAAATTTACTAAAACATAAGATTCAATTGTTATGATTTTTTAATGTCAACATGAGACTTTTAAAAATATTTAGAAATCTCGACAAATCCAATACTTGTTCATAGAAATCCATAACAAATCATTTAAAATCAATCAAAATACAAGGTTTTTTTAAAAATTTTTTTATAATTTAAATAACATTATATTTAAAATTTTACATTGAATAACACAAGATTTCAAAGAATGAATTACAAATACAAGAACCAATAGTACTAGATTTAAAATAGAAATTAAAATTAACTATTAAATAACACTAGATTATAAATCAATGAACTTGAGTTCAAATCACTAATC